>CM034060.1:4983966-5206176 GCA_019804595.1 Bruguiera parviflora
CAAGTGGATTTAACATGGTGTATTATTGTAGATAAATAAATGGACCAAATGATTTCTAGCCGTTTTGTGTTCGAGCTATACAATAACGAGTATTGGCTTTTTTTTTTTTCTTATTTAATTTGCGTTTCACTGGATCAATCTTTGGACCAATTAAATCCGGCTCTCAAGCAATTTTCCAAAATTCCACAGCAAACCAAGAACGCCATTGGGCTGGTGACGTGTCAAGCACCCATCTGAGTTGATCGGACGGCAGAGATAAAACCCCAAGAAGAATATTATGTAAAAGGCCGGTGGTCTCTACTCCCTAAGTCGGTTAAAAGATAAACAAAGACGTGCATCTCCACACACACACACACACACACACACACACACATACACACACCACACAAATATAGAGTCACCAACTTCACCGTCGACAGCTGCCAAATCAATAAAATAAAGAAACTCAATAAACCCAACCTTTAAACCCTCTTAATTAAACAAACAATCAAGAAAATGTCATTCAGCCACAAAGAAACGGTAGAGATAACCAAGAAGGGAGAAGGGCTCCTGGGATCATACTACACGGCAACACTTCTTGCTGCTATTGGACTGACAAAGTACTTGGTGCGCTACGAGACTCGCTATTCAGACGACAGAACGAGGTTGCTGACCGAGTTGGTTGATGCGGCGGACGTCAGGCCTCTCCCGCCGGCCACCGGTTACAAGAATTTCCGGGTGTCTGATAGGGTTGATGTGTACGTGAATGGTGCTTGGTGGGTTGGCAGTGTTACAGGAAAAGTTGACCCAAACTACCATGTGAGGTTGGACAGTAATGGGATTGAGCTCCATTGCCCTTTCTATCGAGTGAGGATTCATCTTGAATGGAAAGATGGAAAGTGGGTTTATCATCCAAATGGGTATGTATATATGTATGTCTCTCTTAATTGTTCTTGATTTTTCTGCTGTTTTCATTGATGTCTTTATTTGTGTGGTTGGTGGCGTTTTGCCTACACCCTGTGGTCATCTTGGGTCAATGATACCTCCTTTTCTCTTATTTTTGTTTTTCCTGTTTACACTCTTGCAACTGTTGGTTGGTTAATTGACATCTTGGAATTGTCTTCGGACGTTCTTGGCGTTATTGTCTCTCCAATGGATACTGCCGAATTATTAGTGTCGAGGAAGTTTCCTCTCTAGTTTCTCGGTCTGTTGATTCTTTGGTCAAAACATTTAGTCTAATATATGTTCAGAGTTGTGATCCTTTCAAATTTATTGCTGGCCATCATTTTGTTCGTGTTTTTAATGATGTGGATCTCCTAACCATATTGCACTGCCAAAATATATTATAGATATTGTTGTAGCAATTAATATTGTTGGCTAACAGTTCCCCTTGGAAAATTATAATTTTGGGCATTTGATCCCTTGATTCCTAGTAGCTGAACTGGGGCTGGAGGGCTTAAGCGACGGCAATATCTTAATTCGGTGGATGCATCACCTCTAAGGCTGGCTTTGGATGGGTCTTTTTCCCTCTCAAAAGCGTGCTATTTTCTCCTGTAAATTGTTAACTGGTGGTTGTGGTTGGTTGTCAATGTTAATTCAGCCAACGCCTTTGACAAGTCAACTCAGTGTCCAAATAAACCCTTCAATTCCGAAAAAGTTCCGCTTAAAAGTTGGAATATTAGAATCCGGACCAGGCTGTAGGCCCAACTCTTACCCTCCAGCCCAATAGCTTGCAAGCTCCACTTTCCCAAAATGGAAACTTTCCCTTCACCTTATGTTGAATTTCTCCGGTGCCTCAAATTTTTGCACCAGCAGAACTGGTTTCTTTATTTTTATTATTATTATGTTTTTCCTTTGGTTTTGCATCTCTAGCATCATACTGTGACTCAGAGTCAGAGACGTCTCTTTGTTTGTGCTGTATACTCTGTTATCAGCTAATAAAATGGAATACTACACCAAATCAGTTGGATTTGGAGCTGACAACAATTTGTTTAATGCCCAGGCCGCCGACTAATGATAATCAAGCAAGTACCAGCAAGCAAGAAGGAAGCTAGGTTGGGGTAGGAAAAAGTTCGTGCTCTTTGTATGGTAATTGGCAAATCCTAGGAACCATATTTCTCGAGGTATCACTGACCAACCCAGCCCGTACGCTAGCTTCAGGTACACAGGAATGTAATTGGAAGCTGGGTTATGCTTGTGCTTTGAGACAGATAAATCTCAGCACCATTGCCTGCAATTTGACTATTTGACACCCCTGCCACCTCTTTGTCTGCACTTAAAAATGCATTGGTTCATATCATGCTGTTTTGGGCATTCAATGTTTTACTGGCCTTTCACGGTTGGCATGCTTACCACGGAGGTTCTTAGGTCGTTAATTATTCATATGATCTCATTCCTTTTTCATTATCCTGTTAACAAAAACTTTTCTAAGAATCAAAACTCTTTCATAAGCTGCAAGGACACCATAAATTTCATCAAGTTTTATCCCACCATTAAAAACAGATGGTGATCTATTCTCCACATCTTCCTATTTATAGGACTATTATTTGTCTGTCGCCTTGCCAACTGTGTTGGAATACCAAAGCAGCCCAATTTCTCAACTTCAAAAGATGCTTGCTGGTTAATGTCCTGTGAACCTGGAAAGTACTGCAGCTTGGTGCAATTGCATAATGCCATTGTTGTGTAGAAGAAACTTTCTAGGTTCTATGCCTTTACAGGGTATAAATTCACGATTCTTGTTCTAGAAGACAATAAAAGTAGGCCGTGTAAGTGATTTTGAAACTAAAAGACAAAGAAAGAGGGCTTCTTCTGTTTTGAAAATATTTTATCAATTAAAAATTTAAATTTTTATTTCTCAAATTTTTAATTTTAATATTAAAAAATTAATATAGAAATAAATTATAAATCTCATGTATTTGTGTAAATCTAATATCAATTTTAATTTTGTAAAACTTTTGTCACAAACTTAACATGTTATTAACAAATATTAATATAATTTGTTACTGCAACCGAGTATAATATATATATATATATATATATATATATATATATAGAATAATGATAAGATATGCATGCATATTTTATTAAAAAATTATAAAAAATAAAAATATAATTAAATAAAAAAATTAAAAAAATATCTCTCCCCTCTTCATTTCTCTCTCCATGACTCTTTTCTCCTCCACCTCTCCTCCTCTACTACCTTCAATCTGGGATGCCCAATCAAAAACTCGGGATTGTTTGGAAAACTTTTATTTCAATCCATTAATCTATTTGAAACTCTCTCGCTTCTTTTACATTTTCTTATTCTCTTCCCGCTTTGAGTCTGAGAGTGAGAGCTAAGTGAGATGTTTTACTTTAGTCTTCGTCTGGGTCCTCCTTCAATGGCGAGTTAGAAGTTATGAGAACGTGGCTCTTTAACCCATGATTGGAGTTATCTTTTTAAAGCTTAAATATTGGTGCACAGGGCAAGTTTAATTACTCCATCAAACTCTCGAGTAGGTGTTTATGGGAGAGATATTAGATGTTTAAAGTGAATGACCCACATAATTTTGCATCAACAACAAAAAGAGAAAAAAAAAAGATAAAATTAATGATGTTAATGGAATTAGAAAAGAATAAAAGAGGGGAATTCAGCTTTAAGACTGCCATTACCTTCCAAATTGGCCAATATTGGAGATGCCTTATTAGAGAATCGTTGTTGGTCATGATCAATAACACTTTCATTTATTAAGAGAGAACTTTAGGTTTTTGGGCTCTTTGCTAACTTCTTCAATTTCTAACAAATTTTCATTTCTTGAGAAGTGTAAAGGGAGTTTAAGAGGAATATATTATACTTTTAAAATTTTTATTTAATTTTAATTTTAATAAAAATTAAAATAAAATATACTTTGACGTATTATATTTATGCCACATATTAATAAATTATGTTAATACTTAATTTTATAAAATTAAAATTATTATTTTTAAAAGTTATGTTAAATTTATAAAAATACATGAAATTTATAATTTATTTGTACGTTACTTAATATTAAAAAAAAAATTACAAAATTTATAAAAATAAAAATATTATATTGTTTTGTAATTTGATGTTTAATAAAAATTATATATATATATATATATATAAGAGAGAGAGAAGAAGAAGGTCAGTTCCCACTGATTAACCAAAGAAGACTAAAAGTCTTCGGTTATAAACATTCCATATTCCAAAAATTAAAAGCATCTGCACTTATCGATTACTCGAGCATGCTAGTCATTGATGGGTAACTTTGCTTCTGCACCCCTTTCCCCTTTTCACGTTTGAACTGATACTTCTATGCTTTTCGTTTTCTGCAAAAGGCAAGAAAAAAAGAGAAACAAAATGATCATCTGCTTTTAATCCCAAAGCATAAAGTAGTAACTGTGCCAAACCTCCATAAGCATATCGGTACTTCTGAGCCTTTTTTTTTTTTTGGTTCCTTTTCCTTTTTAAAAATGAACGGTGCCGCGTGACAGGAATATAAAAAAATTGGACTAATGCTTTTCTTTCTACACTTTAATCAATTTCAATTTTCAATTTACTTTCCCACCAGTGGAACTGCACTTTTATCAAAAAAAAAAAAAAATCCTTCGTGATACTTGCATAAATATATGTGAATCTGACGATCAAGATCATGAAGCCGAGGCTATATTCGTAAATATCCCAAGCGTGAAGCTGCTTTGAACAGAGATGGAACCAACATCCCCATTCGTATTCTCAAAACAATCAAAAAAAGTAGTAGTAGTATTAGTAGTAGTAGTAGTAGTAGTAAAATGCTAAAATCAAACCCATTTTCCTCAAACTTTTTATTATGTTACCAAATTTACTTTTTATTATGGCATGGGCCTTTTTGGTGTACTATCATTTAGTTGCAATTGTTAAGTTCAGGCAATAGTAGCAGCAGTAGTAGTAGTAGTAAAATGCTAAAATCAAACCCATTTTCCTCAAACTTTTTATTATGATACAAAATTTATTTGGCATGGGCCTTTTTGGTGTACTATCATTTAGTTGCAATTGTTAAGTTCAGGCAATAGTAGTAGTAGTAGTAGTAGTAGTAGTAGTAGTAAAATGCTAAAATCAAACCCATTTTCCTCAAACTTTTTATTATGCTACCAAATTTATTTGGCATGGGCCTTTTTGGTGTAAAAGTAGCATCACTCTTTAAGTTCAAATATTACTATCATTTAGTTGCAATTGTTAAGTTCAGGCAATATTTATGTCCTTTTGAACAGGCGATGATAGATACTGTTATGGATAATACCCAAATGGATCCATAGGGATGCTCTTGGTTGATGCATGTATAATCGACTTCTTCATTTTGTGGCTAAAGCCCAGAAGCATACGTCTGGTGAACCAGAAGCATATGCAGCCTTCTCAATTGAGATTGACATTTAGTGTATATGTTGATGCTTGATTCTTGCAATGAAAATGTTCACGGTCATCAGTCATCAGTCATCAGCATCATCTCCCAAAGCATATCTAGCGCTTAATGATTGACATATATCTATATATATATAGATAGATAGACTATTAATTATTGATTAATCAATAATATAAATCAATTATTATGGATAGTCTCCAAAGACAAGACAATTTGTCTTGGGAATATAAACCGTGGACCTCGAAAAGAAAAAAAACACGAAGCATAGTTTATTATTATTATTATTATTTGTTTTCTTTTTATTTTTTATTTTAACTTGCGTGAGCACCATCCCCGAGGTGTAAACCAACGTTGAGAAGAGACGATTATTGTACAGGGGAGGTAAGCGGCTTCGACACTTCTTCGTGGACTTAAAAAAGAACGGAGGTAAGCCTTTTTCTTTTCTTTTTCGATTTTTTTTCTTTCTTTTTTTATTTGGTATTTAAGGAGGGTCTCGAGCTGTGACCACCTATGTACAACAGCTCCCATTTATCTTATAAAATTTTCCCTCTTTTCAGCATATTACTTTTGTAGCCTGACACAACAATTCCTTAGGCGGACTAAATATAATTTTCCTAAGGGAACATCTTTATAAATAAGAACTCAGTAGGTAATGAATTTATTATAGAGTTTCGATTTAATTCAGTCAAGACTGGATGACACTCGAAATTTATAAATTGAATGACTACGAAACACTCTCTCTTTTGTTACATATAACATATAATTAATAGAGCAAACAGAATATACATGGAAAATAATAATAATAATAATCAAACCGTTTAATTGTTACGAATTGCTTTACTTTGTTCATAAAATTTTTTTACAGCAAATATCTCTTCATGTAAAAAATTAGTTGTTAGATTTTCGGGCACATAATAGACGCAAAGCCTACTCACAACCAGTTAATATCACGATTCGACTCTGACCTCTTTTCAATAATTTTTAAGGGTTGTATCGTATTTCATTTTTAAATTGTCTTTATATACTTAGAGGAACACAGTACAAATTACAATATTATTTATACAAAGCGATTTGCGTATACGCATATGCTTACTAGTATTATAATGATACTTGTTTGATTAACAAAATAGAAAAATTAAAATTAACACGGACAAGTTTGACCATCTGAGCCGTTTTTTCGCCGCTTTCCGGGGAAAATATGCCGGAAATCGTCCTGAGCCGTCGGGTGCCACTCCTGCACCACCATTTCGTCCAGCTCAAATTGGTGAATCCCATCGCCGGAAGAAACATCAAACAAGGATCCCGAGGGGAACCCTCCCGGCCCGCTCTGGCCCGGCGACTTGGTCTTCCGGCGGCCGGCGCCTACTGGCACGTTACGAAGGGCCCCACCAGCCGTCCAGTACCTCTGGCAGCCCTTGCAAAAATGCCTAGGCTGGTTAACGTTGTAGTTGTTGAAGTAACAAAACTTGGTCTCCATGCTCTTGCATCTAGGGCATGGGATGATCTTGTCTGGCCTCTTGTCCACCGTCCGATTTTCCTTGTCTCGATCTTCTTTTTCTTGTGCTCTGGCATTCGAATGCAACGTAATCGTTATACCAAATAGCTTGATGCCCCGTTCTTGGCTACCCATTAGCGAGAGGGCGAGAGAGAGAGAGAGAGAGAGGGAGAGAGAGAGAGGAGAGATGGGACTTTGTGTAGATATGAGACGGGAAATGTTTGTTTATATACTGTAGACGATGGCTAAAAAGTGCAAATCAGACATAGCCGCCAAGAAAACAATTCAATGTGTGAGAGGGAGTGGCGTGGAAAAGAAGATGAGTTTTTTGTCCACATCATTACTCGACCTCATCAAAGTCTAGGGTTATTTTAAGAGAGTAACATTATTCGGATTCATGAAATCGGATTCCCATGATGGAGCGACATCACCTCATTAAAATAATGTATTGTTTTCTTTCTTTTTTTTTTTTTTTTTGGTTGATAAAATTATTAGATGTGCATGAATACCAACCAAATGTGTGAGTGATTTGAATAGAATATACAGGAGGATTGATGAAAAGTGCAACAAGAATAATATTTTGTGATTTTATATTTTTTTATTAATTGTTTTGTATATTTTATTTGGTTTATTTGCTTATTTCGCTGATTTTGATGTATATTGCATAAATTTTTTAAAAAATATGTTATTTTATTTACAAAGGATGTTTTGTGGGTTCTGTGTTTGGGGTATGACTGGATTTTTGTATCGTTTTAGATTTTAAAAGAAAAAAGAAAAAAAGAGTACAAGTGTGGGTCCTACTACAGTAGGTCGCTTACAGTGTATCCAATGGGATGCAAACATAAAATTAATTTATCGATTAAAGTCTTCGTCTAAATGGGGTTCTTAGCTACTTCTTAATATTCTCAACCATAAAGTAACCATAAAGATATAAGGCTAAAAGTCTTGATATTTGCCTTTGGAACTGACCTCTGTATCCCTGCATCTCTCAGTCAATTATCCTTGTTTATTTTGCTTTTCATGGATTGTGTTGCCACTTGCCATACCATGACAGCCGTATATGTTACTTTTCATTGGGACTCCCGCGCAAGTACGCATAATTATTATAACAAGCTCTAATGGAAGCAGTATTGCAAATTACAATAATCTACAATTAACCCCAATTGTCTATAATATCTGCGTTTCAATGGTTGTTAAGACCCCTTTTCGTGGTCATTACTAGAATGAAGTTCTACCTTTTACATTAATTGCAATTAATGCAGTGTAGTTAATTACCACTTAGTATGATCTAGTGGCTGTTGAATATAAAACTTGATGGTGAGGTACAGGGAACCTCAGGTCTCATTTTTAATCATATTTACTCTTGCCTCTACAATTCAACTGAATAATAAAAAATAAAAATAAATTACTACAGTTTAACACAATCTAACTTTGACTGCAGGCAATATGTAAAACTTGACTCAGAATTTAATTCAACTTTGACGTATTTTCCAGAAGAGCAAGTTTGTGCACTCTATATGGGCATTATCTGTTATCCCATATTTTATACGGCCTCTGGCAATGATGCTACGGCTTGATTGATTGAGAAGAAAAATGGAAACGAAGCATTTGGCAACCCTTGATTTCATTTATCCAAAAGGATCCCACCGGCATCCCGATGCATGTCCCGCACATAGTAATAATCTCTGTAAAAGACGAAAGGGGCATGTGGGTCATGCATCATATTTCATGGGCAGTATGCAAGGGCATATCGATCCTTAGGAAAGTTAGAAAATTTGAATGGCAGTTGATGATATTCCCTTTTGGCATCGAGCAACTTTTTTAGGTTTCAATGGAAATGAAGATAGCTTTGTCGCGTTCTTTTCTTTATCATTTTAAAAATAGGACGTGTCGTGTATTGGGCATCTTTCAGTTGGAACTGAAAAGGGAAAGTAGTTTGATATGGGTTTTCTTTAATATCCGTTCTTTAATAAAGTAGTCGTCTTGTTTCATTAACGCAAAAAGTAGCCTCATTTGCAGCCACCTTTTGCAATATAAAAATGTAGTCAAGCAAGAGCCTCCGAAAGAGGTACCCTTTTCCTTTACTAATGCTTTGGAAGCCTCTTTTCCATTAAAAATTAATCAAACGATAAAAATAAAAAATAAAAAATAAAAAAATAAATGGGGATAGTGATTGTGGTGGTGCGACTTTTTGATACACGGTGCACTCAAGTTATTCTTTTTTGGTCTACCGGCATATTTGTGGAGATTTAAATTATAGGGTTGATGGGCTTGATCAAGGATTCATGCATCCAATTAAAGGCGATTCATCAGGTTGCGATTCTGACCGGTAGGAAAATGGAATCGAAAAATCTTATCTATGCAGTCCTGCTCGGGTATAGATTTTTTATTTATTTATATAATCCAACTTGTTTTATTGAAGTTCGGGAGGTGACCCATTTGGCAGGAGAATAAACCTAGGAATGTGTTAAATAATTTCGTAAAGAACATCAGATGGACCCCCGACCATCTCGAAATCTTTAACCTTTGAGTTCAAATAATTCAAATTCAATTCATCCAAAAATAATAATAATAATAATAATAATAATAAATTGTGAATATATTTCAACTTTTGCAATCTCTGACCAAAATACTCGTAAAAAAGAAAAAAAAAAAAAAGAAAAGAAAAGAAAGAGGTTGACATGTCCCACCCAGTACAAGTGCCCTAATCATTCTTATCATGCTTCGATGAAATCAAAATTCAGAAAAATATGCATAATGTTGGGGACAACAATCTTGCTTGCTGCTGTGGCCATCATTGTCAAGTTGCTTGCTAGAATAATGTGGCCAGCAAGTCTTCTCCTTTTTCCTGACTGTTTATCTGGGACGGCTGGCCTCTTTAACCATTTTCTAAATGCACCTGTTTTCCAACGAAAATGTGTTCACAGATTATTCTAGGCTAACCTTCAATGCATTTAATTGTGATAATAATATCGTTTACTGTGACATTTGGCTGCTGATTGAGATGCTATGTTGCAGTAAAATTTCTGCACATACGAAGACTTCGGCGGAAGTCCCGAAAGATTTAATTGTGACAAAGCTGCTCCGACATCGAGAGGAATCCATGAAATCCATCTAAAGCATTGGATTCCTAGTAAGTTTTAATTTCAATTGTATCGAAATCGTGTATCGAGTTAGAATCCGAATTAGAACCAATTAATAAAAAAAAAAAAAAAAACAAAGAACCAGAGATAAATAAAAACTAAACACTGGATTCGACATCCTAGTATAATATTCAGCGGGTCAGAAGCCATTGAAAAATGAGTCCCATAAAATTGGACATAAAGAAGAATTTTTGGACGGCAATGCCTGTCTATGTCTCTTTCATTTGTAAGTGTTTGTTTTTCTCTGAATCTTCGTGTTGTAAGGATCAACTTTTTCCTCTTGGTATTCGCATCTTTGGCCTTAGGTCTGTGGATTATTATTTATTTGCTTTGGTTAGCCAGCTGCTTTGCAAATCGCGATCGGGAATAAATATTATTAACATTCAACCCCAGAAAACTGGTGGCTTGGATTTCATAACAATGCCAAACGCCCTTAGAAGTTAATTTATTCACGAGACAATCAATTTCTTTAGTTTAGAAGCAATTTCATTAAAATAAAATAAAAGGGAAACAACAGATATCGAGTATTGCGTTCTAGAAAGATTCCAAGGAAGCATTTTTGGTTGACTTTCTTAATTGCTGTCATGTTCTTGATTAGGACGCATCAATTAAAAAGATTAGCCGAGAAGACATAAATTTCTTGGGGTTTCTTTTTTCTTTTTTCTTTTTTTTTTTATAAATTTTTTTTAGTGTTACGCGTCTTGACCATGTATTAGGAGTGAATTAAATTAATGAGAGACCATTTAAAGTAGTTTTTTTCTTTTTCTTTTTTTTTTTTCCATTGAATTGGGAGCAAGGGCATCACCAACCATACAACCGGGCAGGATTCAAAACTCCATGCCGACAGATCCAATCAATCGATACACACATGAATGTGATCGGTGTCAAAATTTGAGATACTCGAATTCAATCCATTGAAAATAGAGAAACACTTTGACTCATCATCGAAACATAACCAAACCCCCGGAACTATCGAGATTTTTAAACCTAAACTCATCATCGAACTGAAAAACAAAATTTAAAAATTAAAAATTTAATTAATTTGATCAATTTAACAGAAATTGAGTCGCTAGAGTACATATTTAATGTTTAAAATATAATAATATATAAAGTATAAGTATTACAAACATTATAATAATATATATTTTTTTATAATTTAACATTAGATAATATTAAACAATTTATTACCATATTGTATTAAAGGTTGCAAAAAAAAAAAAATTTAAGACTAATAAATTATATAAAAAGTACATTTTAATTTATATAATACAGCCCCTGCAAGATAATTACATGGAAAGAGTGGCATCGTTATACAGTCCCGAGTACAGCTTCTTCTGATGAACTTGCACGACAATCACCAAAACGCTCAGGTGTCACTCCAACTATCACCACGTTCCCCGTCACTTCCAACAGCCTGAAATATTTTTCTGCTGTAAAAATCGCGGGGTGGGAAGAAACAGAGGAAAATGAAAGATTCATGAAATGATGGAAAGATAAGCACAAGAGCCAAACTCAAACCTGGTGGATTACGTTGGCCTTTTCCAAAATGGCATTGACTTTACTATTTGCCGTAGGACCTGCTGAGAAGGTTGGCTTTGCTGTCTCCGTGCATTTCGGGTTGAATGTCTGCCGGAAAAGAAAGACAAAAAAAAAACCAGCAAACAAACAAAGTTTACTACAGCAAAACCCAACAATTTGATTTCTGCAGAACCTCCATTGGCAGTGGCTAAGCCAAAGAGACACAGACATGCTTAAAGTACATTAATATATACTCCACCAGGAAAGAGAGAGAGAGAGACACACACACACACACACACGCACGCACACACATCACACAACCAGAGGTCAAATGGCCAATAGGAGGCTTTGGCAGCCAAAGTGGGCTAAGGCAATCGATTCCAACAACGAAAGTTATTAGATGAGGCCATGAGGTATCCCTTCTTGTGCAAATTTATTACATTGAAACCATGCAGTGATAAAAATCTATCCCCATGTCAAAGAAAAGATGACCCAAAAGCTTAAATTAATAAAATAAAAGGCCTCAAATGTGGCTTATATATCGGTCTTTGAAAATAAGCACTTCAGAAGCTATTGGGTTCAAACGGTCAAGCTAGATATCAAGTATGAAGACCATAAAATGCGCAAGAGCCACTGAGTTCCTGGTTTCTCTCTCTCCCTCTAAAGCCCTCGCCATTTTCGCCTACTGAAAAATTTATCTCTATTAACACTACCAACTGTGAATTGAAACCTGTTTTTGGTGGCAAGTTCAATTAGAATGAACTTTTGAGAAAGACTACAGTAAGGAATTCCTTATTGAATCCTGACTACATTCATTGTTTTCTTATCAGAAAGGGATAAGATTCAAGGATGGAAGCAAGTCTTATACATGAATGATGAATCCTATATGGACAACTGGGTAGTTGCAGTGCGAATCATGAAAAGCAAAATGGCTTTTCTGAAGCTCAAGACCCAGTTTTACCAATTGATTCTTTGAAAACCACCATTGTTGATAAGACTATTGAATCATGGAGCTTTTTGGTATGAAGAAGATGTAGAAAAAGGAAACAAAAAGCTCACTCACTTGTGTTCTAATTTGATGCAAGAAATCCTCCTCCTTCCCCTTGTCCCTTGCAGGCAAATTGCCTTCCTTTTGCCGAGCCAACTTTTGCTGGCCCTGGTGCTGCAGACCGAAAAAATAGTACTATAAAGCAACTCCCAATTCCTCAAAAGACTTAATTTTTGATACAGAAATGAGGCTATCAATGGCATAATACCTCACTCTTAGGGCCAGATGCAGCCTCCAGATTAGCTTGCTTTTCTTTAGCTGGGGCTGGCTTAAGTTGCTGAGGTAAGGCATATTCTAAAGAGTTCAGATCAAATCCATGTTCATTAGCTCCAGATGTAGCATAACGTTTTCCCTTTTCCACATCAGAGTGGGCTTTCAAAATGCACCATTGCACTGGAGGGAGAGGTGGTGGCATTGGGGTGAACTCCACAGGATACCGTGTCTCTGCAGAACTTATTTGATCCAAATTGTCCTTTGTTTCCCCCTGTGATACGAGGGTCAGAGTATCAAAGCTGGGAATATCTGGCAGAGACGTAGAAAGAATTGAATCTGCACCATCCTGAGCGCATACAATGTTAAAACCAGTGTCATCATGGACAGCATCATCGCCCACTTGAGTAGGCTGCAAGGACCTTGAAAAAGATTCAACCAATGATATTCTGCATGAAGCATCATATCGCTCATGGTCATTACATTCAGGTGACCCACTGGATTCCCACTGCTCAGAGTCCGACCCAAAGTGCTGGTCAAGGTAATCATCAGACATATAAGGAGAGGATCTACAGAAGGTGTCATCATCAGAATCAAGAATGACATCATGCAAAGAAGTAGAAGATTCTGGGACTAACTGAAATGACGCAAACATGTCTCTAATTCTTTCTTCACAATGGCCTCCATCAGGAAATTTCAATTTCATATTAGAAGCCTCGATGCCATCAATAGGGCGGAAAGATATTTTCATGTGCTCAAGTGGTGGTGAGGAGGTAAGAGAGTCTGAAACAGATTTACATCCAATCTGATCATCAAATTTTTTGTCTAGAGTTGGTTGATAAAAAATGTTATTATGCTCAGTTCTTTGCTGCAATGTACCCATCAACAAGCTAGTGAGTGCAGGTCCATTAGGGACACATTGCACATTTCTATGGAAACCATTAGCAAGTATCCTATGACCAAGTCCAAATGCATGTGATGAGAACTCATTATTCTCGTGACTGGCTTCAGTGGATGTGCCTTTCACATCCATATTGGGTGACACTTCATTTCCTTGCATTACTCGACTTGAAATATTCAATCTGCTGCAATAATCATGAGTATGCCTATTAGTAATACTAGAGTGATTATATTTTTCAACTCTTCCATTTTGATCCTCACGCATTGATGTAGAGCATAAGGAGCTTGAAACCGTATCCATGCTTCCAGCATCCTTCACCAACCTGCCAGGTTTCCCTCTCTCTCCATCATTGTTCAGCACAGAAGTGTGATTTGAAGAACATAATGCCGAATTTTTACTTCCGGGCACAGAAGCCTGACTTGCTTTATTTGATGCAGCAAAATCAGGAGGCTTTGATGGCTCAAGACCCAGTAAGCCACCATTAGTCCAGATACTTACTGAATGAACAAGGGGAAGTTGATCCTGAGATTCTTGAGACTTGCTGGAATTAGTTATAGTTTCCTCACTCAATGGTTTCAGTTGTTTTAAACTTTCAGAGCCAGAAGTCAAGGGATAACTAACAGCACATTCTGATTTTATGGCATTAAGAGCATCGGCTCTACTACAACTTTCACTGCTGGGTAAGTAGTCTACACTTGAAGATATTCCAGAGACTTCACCGACAGAACTCTTTGAGGGAACTGAACCGGGTAATTCAAAGGGCATTTCCTTCTTTGAGGTGACATCGGATGAAGTACAAATATCAGGTTTTGATGGATGATGGGAAGACACAAGTTCTTTGACCTCTTGTACTCCATCCTGAGACATCTGCCCATTAGCAAAGCTCTTTAAGGAACTTGAATCAGGCAAGTTACAGGATATTCCCTTGTTTGACAAGAAGTCTCTTGATGCATGATATTCAACTTCTAATGGAAAATTCTCTGAATTACACGTTGTGACTTCATGTATTCCATCATCTAATTCAGTATTCTGAATGTTGGAGAAAACTTGCTCCACCTCATGTTTTGTTTGGCAATCAAAATCACGTTCAGACTCAGATTCTATGTTGTTAAGTGCATCCATATAATTATCTAGTTTGCTATCAACTTCATCAAGCTCGTCCTTAATAATGCCTGATTTTAGAATATTTCCATCAGCGGGCATGGCAGCTGTTTTATCAGAAATTTGAAAGTTGGCAATTCTTCCCTCCTGTGGATGTAGGTCAGAATCTTTACCGAGGATCCCTGTCACTTCAACTCCATCACAATTATGACCATCAGGTTCCACTATTTCAGCCTTTTCATCCCATGTCACACAAGACATACTAGGGACAATCTGCTTGGGAGAAGAACTGTGTGGAATAGTATCATCAGCAACTACAGGTGAATTAGTAAAACTCAGATCAAGGATGCCATTATGCTGCATGAACCCTGAAGAGAACTCATTGTAAGGCAATGAAGTAAGTGGAAAATTGTCATCTACAACCCCAGGTTGTCCATCAGTAAAACCTGAATCAATAACATCATTTTGCTTCATAAGAGCCAAACAAAAATCCTTAGACCCTGATTCTTCAGGTTGCAAAGAATTTTGCGGGAAAACAGATTCATTATTGCCTGACCCAGTTCTTGAATCGAACGAAATTGAAGGATCTCCAAGATCAGAATTTAGTGTCATGTCAATTGTAGAGGCCGTTTGCGTAGGGGATGTTTGCCCATTAACAATTGAAAGCGTAAAATGCATTCTGCAGATTCAAATATGAAGTTACATTCATCATAAATTAACTCACAAAAACTTTCCACTTTACATAGAAACATTACCTGCCACTACGAGTTGACATTGATGCCTGATGCAGGTCTTCATTCCATTTAAGTGATCTCCTTTTCTGCTCATTCATATATTATAGTTGTTAAAATTCAAAACTCATAGCAGCAATGGAGTACATGAGTTATTTGACAAAATGTAGCTCACTGATGTACATGAAAGATAACATAAATCTCAATAAAGGTTAGAAGTTTGAAAAGTTACTTGTAGAGAATTAATATGCTGCACATCAATTAATGAAGTTTGCAGGGACTCTACAATGGTGCAAAATTAATTCAATGGCTCCTAATCATCGGAAATAGTTCATAAAAAATGAATCTCAAACAGATTCACAAGTTCATGCATAAGTACCCGTTATAATGGTCAAAATTCTATTGCTATCTAAGCATACCTTGCTTTTACTAGATTTTTCTCTTTGGACTTTCCCAGCATGTGGTTCTTTGAAGCTACCAGATACTCTACTAAAGAAGGTTGGATCTGAATATCTTTTCAAACAAGATCCTGGGCTACCAGTGTCAAATCTGAATGAAATGGCAAGTGATGTTGGTATCACATAGGCAATATATAGTTCTATCATTAATCACTTTCCTCACTCATTGGATACTAGAGGACACAACCATACTTGTCAAGGAAGTGAAGGCGTGGAGGATCACGGCATTCTTCATAAGAGTCCATAATAAATCTTGGCAAGTCATTGTAGATGAAATGGTTCCGTGCATTTTGAATGTGGGGATGCCATTCAGAACCTGCAAGGCAGCTGCTTTTTAATAAGGAACTGAAATGGTTGGAACATTGATGGAAGATCATGCAGCCTTAATAGAAACTTGATTATGAAGCACAATACTTTGAAAAGAAAAAATAAAATAAATAAATAAATAAATAAAAGTCCATGTGGAATGATCAACTCTAAATATGAAACATTTTCTACAAGCACCATGACAGGCTTTCATCACCTGCATTGATGCAGCCAAGCATAATCCATTGTTAGGTCGTTATCTATTTGGACAGATGAAGATGAGCTGGTAAATATTAAGAATTTAGTAATAGATTAGATCTTATAAAGGAGAACACTTATGTCAAAAAGATGTATGCAGCAACACTTTTGAGATGTTTTCCCTTATGCTTGCCTGGACAATAGAGAATGAGTACCATTACCCCATGTGACAGAGGACAGAAGGCCAAAGAGAAGG
Source organism: Bruguiera parviflora (assembly GCA_019804595.1). Classification (NCBI taxonomy): domain Eukaryota; kingdom Viridiplantae; phylum Streptophyta; class Magnoliopsida; order Malpighiales; family Rhizophoraceae; genus Bruguiera; species Bruguiera parviflora. Next base: position 5,000,707 of record CM034060.1, read on the forward strand.
CCGAGGGCAGGGGAGTGGAAAACATAGGAGAGAAATGATCAACATGATTGTTAGGTACATAGATAGTGCATAATTATCAAGATGCTATCTGCTACAAGAACTTTGACAAAGTTACTACTGTGATTAGTTAATCACTATTGTTCTTCTGCAAGGAAAATCTGAAAAACTCAACACAGCTAGCAATATTTCTCACATTTTGAGCTCATGAATTCAAGAAATCTAGTTATATCTCCAATCTAAAATTTCAGAACATTGGTTTATGCAACACTCTGAGCCTTTTCTGAAACTTGGTGCCCATGTCTACCAGCCAAAAGTTAGCAAACTTGCCATCTTTTCTTCCTAGTGGCTATGGTGCTCACATAGTTCATTTCCATGTCCAGCTTATGGTTGAGTTGCCATTAAGAAGAAATGTTGGCAATTTTCTGTATAACAAGCCAAAAACCAGATTTGAGATTGCCTTCTCAATCCTTCTAATTCTTTTCCAGTGCAAGACATAGCAGTTCAGCTATTACAATGAGTATAGAAATGCAAGTATCCCAAGCCATGAATAATAATTAGCTCCTTGTTCAATATGTCATTTGTTGATGGTACTACTTTTAGATGTTGATACATTGCACCAGTCAACAAATATATGTACATAATATATGCTCTGGACTGATGATAACCCAAGGTTGCCAATAATTACAATTGTTTTTTGCATGGTAATCATCAAGTTGACAATCACTCCCAGGTTTGGTCACGAATACTGAACCAAAGATGTATGATAATTAAAAAGATTCAAGCTAAGAAAATGAGAACAAATATACTACAACACCATAAATCAGAAGGTCATAGGAGAGCCCAAGCATGAAGAAGAAAATTGGTTTGACGAGCAGAACATGAGCCATACCAGCTGTGTAAGCAAAATGCATGTGGCTTGTTTGAGCCAGTACTGCCTTCTCAAGAGAAGTCAGAGCAGCTTCAATTTTTTGAACTCGAACTACCATTTTGTGACTTCTAGAAGAAGTTGTCATCACCTGCTCCTGTAAGCCATGAAAAACTTCTGCTGCAAATCTATAAACATGTAAAAGATACTGGCAGTTAAATACTTTGATAATAACCTACAGAAATACGAAAATTGAAAAAAAAAAAAAAAAAAAAACACCGAATAGATTCACCATTGAAATTCATTGACCGAAGTTCTGAAGATTCATTCAGGTTTTAAACGAAGATCTACATTCAGTCTTATATATTTGAGTGTGGCTCCATTCATTCATAATTACTTAAAATCTATGTAATATGTTAAAACAGAAATTTCAACCCAAGGGCATTAGAACCCAAAGGCATCCTCTGGTATTGGAACAACAAGAGGAAAGTTTAGACAAAGATTCAGAATTGACTGGAAAGATTAGGAACACTCACAAGAATGAAAATTGTGAAAGACATATCATATGAGGGCAGACTGATTTACTTTGATGAGGCTATATTATGATAACTGCACAGCAAATTACAGTTAAATTCCAACTGCTAAGGGGGTAAAACAGTGTGCTACCAAGACATGTGAAGTAGCTGCATACAGGTATTGGTCATTCAACACCATCCAAGTAGCGCCCTCTCAGCAAGATAAATTTAGACAAAAGGAGTCTTGAGATGAAACTACTCGATGGAAAAAGCTATGGCGGTAGTACGCTCTTGCATTTCACCTATAACTCATTTGAAGGCATTATGTTCAATAATACACTAAGGTCAACCACATCCACAGCAAAAAATGACACCTACACAACAAAATTTATCTGCTTAGTATTCTGTGTAAGGCTGAAAGCCACCCCCCATATGTCAACCATAATATTTCGAGACAAAGATAAAAATCAACATTAATTGTTATGCTACAATTAAGTTGGCCATTGCATCAAACTGTCATGGCATTCAATGCAAATACTCAATCTCAAGAGTCATTGCATTTACTAATATCCAAAGGGGCCCTTGAACAAGGTATAGAAGGCTTCACAACCATTTTGATCTTAACAAGTGCCCAAGAAGTGGGTAAATAGTAGTACATAGATAAATCACAGTTATTTACTCACTACCAAGATGCTTAGTCACAGTGTGCAGTAAAACGCTCATAGCTTTCACAATGCACAACAACATAGTCCTCTGGTTTAAATCACCAAAACATTCTCCACACATTAGTTCACACAGTGACCTCTATTGTGGAGGATCCCAGGTTTACAATATTCAAAAAACTAGCAATATAACATTCCCACTTGGACCATAGCAGCCTAAAGCACTTGCTCAAAATTGCCAACTGTTTTGCTTGAGAATTAAAAGGAAAAAAAAAAAAGTGGGAGTGGGAGGAAGGGGGTCATCTAGAAATGACCATGTAGGCATTAATCGCAACCAAAATCTTCCCAAAAAAGAAAAAATCTCATTCAACCCAACACTCTGCATTCCATTTTTCTCCTGTCTAAGGCCAAGGCTTACTTCAACTGACACTTACCATTTTGGGTATCCATTCTATATTAAAACCTATGCTAAAAGTAGAGAGAAACCCAAAATAGAAAAAAATAAAAAACACACACACACACACACACCCACACACACACACACACACACACAAAAGGAAAACTAACAGAGAAAAGAGGGGCATACTCGGAGAGATCGCCGAGCTGGCGCAAGATGCCAACGAGACCGGCAAGGGCGACGCCGTCGAGAACCGCCTTGGGATCTTCCTGGTTGGCCCTTCTGTAAATCTCCGGCTGACCCAACTCGTACTCATTCCTCACCTCAAACCTCACCAATGGCATTTCCTCTCTCTCTCTCTCTCTCTCTCTCTCTCTCTCTCTGTGAATTAGCAGTAGTAGTAGTAGAAAGAGAAAGTCCGATAATGGATAGATAGTGGAGGAGAGGGGAATGCAACAATAAATGAGATGTCCTTTTAGAGAGAGAGAGAGAGGGGCAAAGAAGAGGAGGATGGTGGGGGGGGCATTTGCCAACTCTGCAAGCCATTCCACCATTGGAAATCGATGGTCAGCCGCGGCACAGCACAGTGCCAGTCTTGTTCAAGATGACCTAATTGCCCTTCATTTTTCTTTTCTCTTTTCTTTCTTTCTTTTTTTTTTTTTTATTTTTTCCACAATAATTCTGTGTAGTAAAATAAGGTCCAAAACACCTTTAAGCAGTTACAATGAAATTTTATTGATAATAATAATTTTATTATGATAATTTTTAAGGAATGAAAAAGGGAGAAAAAGAAAAAAGATTTGGCATATGGATGAATAATTTAGAATTATAATAGACTAGTGCTTAGATTGACTATATTCATATAAATTACAATAAAATTTCATAATTTGAGAAAAAATTCATGTTGTAAAATTATAAGAAGTGTGATGATAGTAATGACGATTTTTTTAATTTAAATTTCACATACTAAAATTTCATAATTAGTACTAATTTATAATATAAGTTGTCAAAAACTAAATAAATGAAATTTAGTTGTTAAAAATAAAAATAAGAAAAGGAAAAACTAATTCCTCTAAAGTGGGATCCTAATATAAAAACTTAAAATATGTAAAAATAAAATAATTTTAATTTTTTTAAAATTTTTAATTTTAATACACAATAAATATTCTAACAAAAACAAAAAATAAAAACTTAAATAATATAATTTTAGTTGTTGTTATGAGCTAGGAAGAAATATTAAAATGTAATAGGACTCTAATCTTATTTTTCTTAGAATTTATTAATTTAACTAAAAATAAAAATAATATAATTTAAGCAAGCCATTTATAAAAGACAAAAAATCACTTAACAAAAAAAAAAAAAGGAGGAGGAAAGGCTCAAGAGGAATCATATGACCATTAAGAATAATTATATGTCTCTCAAAGATATCTTTATAATTAAAAATTTAAAATTTTATTTTTTAAATTTTAAAATAATAAAATTTATACAAATAAAAAAATTATCTCATTATTTAATTAACAACTCAATGAACCTCTTAATAAAATATAAAATTTTTTGTATGATTTATTTTCATTATTAATATTTATCAAACACAAGTGTTTTTTTTATTGACTTAAATATGCTTCTTGATTAACGAAGGGATATTTCATATTACCTTAAAAATAAAATTAGTTTAAGGACCTTCAGTAAATCTTCGAATTTTTTATTTTATTTTATTATCAGGTTTCTCTTGTTTCCGTCTGATAGGGCAAAATGGTAAATTCATCATGGCTCAGTGTGGTCCAAGATTGTTTTTATTCTTTGAGTGCGACTCTCCCCCGTCCGAATTCAGAGTTTAACCATGAAATTTTACGACTGAGCAAAACTTTTCTTAAATAATTGATTTCATTGTAGAATTTATTAATTAAAAATATAATATTTTATTTTTAATATAAATATTTATTTAATAAATAATAAATAAAAAAAATATATATATATATATTTAAATTAATATAAAAAATTGTACTAATTTACATTTAAATTATTATATCAAGTAGTTCGTTTATTTTATTTTATTTTATTATGAATGAAATAATTTCTAAAAACACATAAAAAAAAAACAACAAAACGTAATAGATAAGTTTTGGAACTTCGGTCAAATAAAAAAAAAAAAAGATAAGTTTTGGAACGTTTAAAAGAGGAAACATGTGGAATTTATTAGAGGAAAGTGACACTTGTGAAATATGCATCAGCGCAGAAATTAGCGTGAGGCCTTGCGACCTTTTACTCCCACGACAAAAAGTAAAAGAGTCTCGTTATTGGAACTTATAAAATAAACGTGAATTCAACGCAGGGAGGTTATTTAAGTGATATCATCTTAAGTTATTGAAATTATAAAATATATTTTTTAATTTAAATTTGTATATAATAATTATCATATGCACATAAACATTAATAAAATGTGCAAACAATTTTAATAAAGTATACAAAAATCTTGAGAAAAAGTGCAATAAAGTTTGTGTTTCATAATCTTATACTTCTCACCGCTCCTCTTATGCATATTTGACTTAATTTATTTTTATATTTTATTAGTCTTTTATTAATATTATGTCATTTTTATTAAAAATAATTTAAATTTTAAAATTATATATTATTTTAAATTAAATTACATCTAAAATTTTATATCTATTTTTTGTAGTTAGCTATTATTTTTGTTTAATAAAATACTCAATATTTTTTTTTATTTTTTTAACAACTAAAAAATATAATTTTATTCATAAAAAATGACAGTTACAAGTACTGGAGTTCAAAATAGCAATCAAGCTATAAGGGAGACACATGATCCAATTGGTGAGACAAAAATTGGCCTTTTGTAGGCTTTGTGCTTATCAACTTCAAAACACTTCCCTTATTCTTCTCAAGTCATACTCTAATATCAAAAACAAAGGGTTATATTTCTTATAGGCAACCTTTTTAATGATTTTTCAAACTTTGTAAAAGACTTCACAATTAATTTCTAACTCAATTTGACTTCAACCATTTTTCCTAGCCAACATTGTTTCTAATCTTAGAGTTAAAGGTTCTCCCACCATTGTTGTCAAGGCCTTCCTATGCAAATTAGTCCATTAATAATCTTTGCATACCTGTTCCTACACAAAATAGTAAGTCTAACCTAATCTCCACTTAGGTTAGAAGTACCATCACAATTGATTTTGATAATGGACTCCTATGAAGGTTCTCAATGAAGAATTTGTGGAGGACTCAACTTAATAGTGTCTTAATATCTTGGTGTCTTTATAATCCTTATAAAGCAAAGTTAAGGATGGGTTAATCTTTTTTTTTTTTTGTTCCATGCAAAAGAACAACTTGCCTTCCGTATGTTCCAACATAATACATACATTATACACAATAACTACAACACACTACTTATATTAAGCTTTGTCCCTATTACTTGTCACCAAGCTTCAAAAGGCTTTAGTTCATGAATCATTAGGGTATATCCCAGCACACTAGCAAGGCAAGTAGATTTTAAATGCAAGCACCCAAAAATAACATGTATAAAAGAGTCTAATTGTGCTCTATAGATTAGGCATACAACATCCTTAATTACTTTGTGTTCACACAAGTTCTCTTAAGTAAGAAAGGAGTCTTATATTGCTTGCTAAAGGAAATGTTTAACCATAAGGTGAATCTTTAGCAACCACAGATGCTTCCAAGTGAGGGGTGTCACAATTAAGGACCCCCTATAAATTGCCCTATAGGCTCAAGCTTGTTCTACCATATAGTGATATCCTTGCTTAATAGAGTATGCACTTAAGTTGTCTAAATGCCAAATTAGCACATTTTAGCCCTTATTATATCTCAGTCGTTGTACCTTTATTTTGTTTGTCTTAAAGACTTTACATTTTCCCACTTTCGTGTATAATTAATTTATGCACTTAGGTCGCTTGTTGTTATTTGGATGCAAAAAAAACAAAGTAGCAAAAAAGATAAAGAAAAAAATAAATAATAAATAATAATTGAATTACTAATAGTATCTAATAAATAATTACAAATTTAATATATAATTCTACTTTTAAGAAAAAGAGCCAACAACTAATACAACTCTTAAACTAAACTAAAAACTCAAATTTTGCTTATAGATCTCAATTGCATCACTAATCTACAAAAAAAGGTCTATCCTTTCTTAAAGACCTTAAATTAAGTAATAGCATTCACTCAAACCTCTCTTTAAAGCTTAATTGTCCGATCCAAGTGTGAATCCTATAAGTTAAATGTCGCATAATATCAAAATAATCTAACAAAAGAAAAATAAATTTAGATCATCCAGTAAAAAGCAATCAAAGATCAATGGTTAAGATCAAACTAATTTCTCTACAAAAAGAACCAACATTTATTAGAAAAAAAAAAAGAGTCTAAAGAGAGTCAAAATCTAAGGGGTTGAAAGAGGATGGTAAAGCAAAAAAAAAAGTCTGAGGGAGCAACTAAAATATACATAGGGAGACAAAAAGCTTACAACATAAAGGCAGGCAATTAAAATTTAAGAGGTAAAAACAATCTTTTAAGGAAGAGAGAACAAAAGAGAGCAAGAAATATAACAAAGCTTTTTTGAAATGCCTAAATAAACCACTAAAGCATTTAAGGCAAGTCAAATGCCCTCAAACATTCAATAAACATGCATAAACATTAAACCAAGTTAAGAAAATTTTCCCTAAAGATGACAATATTAAGAATTAAGGTATCTACAATGTAATTTTGAAGACCTTTTTATTTTTACTTTAAAGACCTAATTACACAAATAATTCAAATTGAACTTTAAAATCATGACTAGATAAAAAAAAATCAAGTATTTATAGTTAAATATCTAATCAACTTCATTATTTCATTAATGAATAATAAAATTGGCATAAGTAAATTTTGTTAGTAAATTTGGTATAACTAAGCAACAAAAAGTAGTTTCTCCATCAACAAAAACACCAACACATCCTCACACACAACTGCACACAATCATTAAAAAAAAAATCAACAAGAAAACACTTATTTAAAGATCATAACATTTGTTTTAATCAACATTAGTTTGTGCATCTCTTTCTACTCAATCCAATGGTGCCCTCCACTTGCTTAAAAGAGCTCGAGATTGCCTCAATCATAGGTCTAAAGGTGAATGCCACTATTAATTTTGTCCCCCATTTACCCTACGTCCAACCACTATCATCACACAATACCTATACTAGTGAATTTAAAAGGTGATGATCTACACATTGTTGCTTTTCATGCCTCAATTAGAGACTAGCAACATCTTGTCATTGATGGCTATTGTCCCTCCTTCTTATTAAACCTAGTCTAAAAATCAACTAAAATACCATTTTGAAAAAAAAAAAGGAAAAAAAAAGGGAAAAATAAAGAAAAAGGAAGAAAAAGAAAAAAGTAAAAAAAGAAAGAAAAAAATATGGAGAAATACAAAAAACAAAAAAAAACACAAAGTTCTTAGTGATGACACCATTTTGGGCAATTTAGGTAAGTTCAAGATAAAAAATAATGTCATTTATTTTTTGTGAATAGAATTACTAAAAAGCTATTTAAAGCATTTCAAAAAAAGGATAAAGAGAGAAAAAAATAATAAAAAGTAAAATGTCAATAAATAAACAATGGTATCGTTGTGTGCGATAAGTTTTTGGGTTAGTAGTGATCTCCGCCAAGTGTTACCAAGCTCTTGGACCCCAAAGAATTCTAATAATGTAAATTGAGTCACTAATGATGTCTTAAATGCACCTAAAATGATTGGTTGTGACTCCAAAGTCAATATATATGTATCATGATACTTTCCCCTACCTTTATATCCACTAATGTCTCCCCTAGTCAAAAGGTCTATCAGGACAACTTGGCAACTCCTTTAGGGACTCTTTGAAAGATAGGTTACTCTAACTTGCTTTTATTTGTATACTTTCATTTATTTCTAGTTTAATAGTTTATTTATTTATCTCGCTCATTATTAGTTTGATTTAGATTCTAACTTACAAGAAGGCACATTGCACATTATAAGTTGGCTGATGAGCCTTTATGCTAAGGCTAACTATTCATATGTTTAGAGAATAAACTTTAGGCTCAGTTTAGTTATGGTATATAAATGCTTAGAGCATTTTTTGGAAAAATCTAAATAGGGGTGAATTCATTACTTAGCAATTTAACGAATGCTTAAGGTCAATATGACAAACTCTTAATGTTATTGGAAGATGTCTCTACAAATGATTATGGGAGTCAATATCTTAGCATAAGTGGTTGAAGGAAGAGGTAAAGAGGCTTTGTGGTGGTCATGTCCAAGATGTTCCTCTTAATGATGACTAGGATATAAAGTTAACACCTTTACATGTTATCCTTAAGAAGCTTAAGAAGGAGCACAACACAAGAATGATGAAGGCAATGTAAGTGAAAGCCTTGGAAGAGAAAGTGAAGGCTCTAGAGGCCCAAGCTCTTTAAGTCATTGAGGACCATTCCTATTAGCTATTTAAAGATAAAGCTTGGGATAATCAAGATATGAAAAAATAGCTCATCAACTTTATGGTAGGGAAGATTTAAAAGGTATATATAGATACTCTTGCTTGAACTTAAGGACTAATGGAATATAGGTTCGTTGGGGAAAACTTATGCTTTTTAAATCCTAACATCTTTTTTCCTCACTAGTGAGTCCACTTTATAGGTCTTACATCATTGTAACTATCCTTATAACTCCTTAAAGGGTGAAAAAGTTATCAATTATTCCAATAAACTTTAAATTCATCTATTCTTTGCCCCTTCTTAAAATTTTACAACCGTTTAAATTAATTGATAACATAAATGTTGATTGTACTTAAATAACATCACAACATAAGTAGGGATAATTGTAACAATAAATTTAATAAGTACCTTACATCTCGCCAAAGGCAAGAACTACCACTTCTAGGTTTGTAATTTTTGATCTATTATTTCAAGGTTTGTAATTTTTGCCCTCTCAAAGTTGAAGGAAAGTCCCTAATACTTATCACCCTTATCAAGCTATTATACTTCAAGAAACTATAGAATGTGACTACTCATATCCAATTGATATTATTATTTAAATGGATACTAGATTTATACCTATCTATCAATTATCTTAAGGCCTTATATTATTGATCCATAATACCTATTATTGTAACAACTTTTGATGGTCTAATCGTACCAAACAACAATTTATCATTAATGAAAAACATATGATATATAATTGGATAAGTTGCTTTGATCTTAAGCCCTTGAAGCCTCTTATCTATTATAACTTTCTTAATCATCCTTAAAAGAACATAAAATACCATAATGAATAGATATAAATAATGTTTTGGGTAAAGGCAACAAAAATATTTTTGCATTTACTGAACATGCTTCTAATTAAATCCTTGAATAACCAAACTCCTTATAAAGCCTAGTTTGGAAATAAACTATCAGCAAACCATATAAAAATCTTTAGAAGTCTTTTTTTATACCTCAGTGTCATAAAAAAGGAGAAGTAAGTTAAATCAAAAAGCTAAGGTTTGTATATTTATTAGATACTCTAATACAATTAAAAATTACAAGATTTATAATCCTTAAACTACTAACGTTAAGACTAGTAGGGAGTTAAGATTTAATGAAGATGAAAAATGGAATTAAGAAAAATTTAAAATAGAGCATGTTAGCTTAAAAGCAAGTTAACTTCAATAAAAGGGGTCTAAAAAAACTGATACTGATACAAATGAAGACTTTATAATTAAAGACACCATGCCTTTAGCTAATATTTGTGAGAGAATTCTAGTTATCACATTTAAACCAATAAAATTTACAGATACTTCTAAAAAATTCAACTAAAAGAAGGCAATGTAACTTAAAATAGAAGTAACTAAAAAGAACCAAACTTGGATCCTAGTTGACAAACTAGAGAACAAAGATCCTATTAGTTCAAAGTAGATATACATGGTTAAGCTCAAATTTAATGGATCAATTAAGAGGTATAAGACAAGGCTAGTGGCAATGGGCTATACATAATAATATGACATAGACTACTTGGAAACCTTTGCTTTAGTAATAAGACTTGACATCATCAAGATTTTACTTTCTATTGCTACACAAAAAAGGTAAGTGGTTCATTAGTTAGATTTAAAGATAACATTTTTTAATAATGAATTAATTGAAGTATTTATACAACAACCTTAAAGGTTTTAGAAAAGAGCAGAAGAGTACAAAGTGTATTTATTGAAAAGGCTTTATATAGATTGAAATAGGCACTGAGAGTCTAATATAGTAAGATTAATGATTACTTATTAAAACTCTCTTTTAACAAAAGTAGAATTGAAGTTGTAATGTATATTAAAAAGCACATGAATTATCTAGTAATTATATCTCTCTACGTAGATGATTTACTAGTTGTTGGAATCAACAAATAACTCATGGATCAATTCAAGGTAAAGATGAAAAGAGTCTTTGAAATGATAGACTTAAGAGAGATCGGTTTCTTTTTTAGTTTAAAGGTCTATTAATGTAATAGTTAAAGCTTTATAAATCAAGATAAGTATGTTAACAAAGTCCTTAAAAAGTTTTAAATGGAGAATTATAAAGACACCAATATCCCCTTAAGAGTTTAAACAAAAATTAAGAGGAAAGATAAGACTGTAAAGGTTAATCTAAGTAACTTTAGGAGTTTAGTTGGATGCCTACTTTATTTGAAAACATCTAGACTTAACATTATACAAGTTGTTGGCACTCTCTCTAAATACATACGTGATCCTTTTAAAACTCATTTTGAAGTAATGAAAAGGGTGCTCAAGTACTTAAAAGGATCTATTAACTATGAAACCATGTTTAAGAGGGCAAGCAAACTAGAATTGGTAAGTTATATAAACAGTGATTGGAATGGCTTCCAAGATGACTTGAAGAATACCATAAGATATGTCTTGATAGTAAGATTAGGAGCTTTTTGTTAGAGTTTTAAAAAGTAATCTATAGTGGCTGAATTAACAATAAAAATAGAATGTCTTGCTGTCATAATAGGTATGAATCAAGCCATTTAAATTTGAAGGTTGCTAACTAATCTTAAGGAAGAACTAGTAAAGGAAATAACCATGTATTATGATAACCAAACTATAATTGCAATATATAAAAATACAGTTTTACTTAAAAGGAGAAAATATTTTTTGATAAAGCTGCACTTAAAAAAAAAAAAAGTACAAGAAACAATAAGATAAAGTTGGCTTCTTGTTCAACTAAAGAGTAACTTGCATATAACTTAACAAAGCCACTTCACAAAGAAAGATTCAAACAACTAAGAGATAAGCTCAAAATGCAATTCAACAACACTAAGGAGGAGTGATGTAGGGTTGGTGCTACTACTTTGCCATTCTAGCAAGCAAGGATCATTTTTCTTTTGTTTTTGTTCATCTCCAAGTTTAAAACTTAGTTAAGTTAGTTGATAAAATGGTTTGGAGGTCTTATTAGTTTTCCTCATCAAGTTAATCAAATGTTAAACTTTAGGAGATTTAAAATTTGAAATTTGTATTTGAATTTAAACATAAACTTACTAATGTAACACTTAGACTTATGAATTTTGAATTTGAAGAGTTACATAACTTCACATTTAAAAAGCTAATGATCAATGAAATGAAAAAGTATGCTTTTGTTGCATAATTTCTTTTCCTTTAGCTTCGTATTCTCTAGAAAAATTGTTTTATTCATATCATTAAAGCAATAACTTAAACACTAAGAAAGAAGAAAATCCTAATTTTATGGTAACTCTACCCCTTTAACCATCACTTAATGCATTCTTTATGAAAATATCACTAAAGAGGTTTATAGGCATAACTTGGATTGGTTTTATTGATAGCTCTTGTCCCTCTTTTGTGAGAAAACTACATAAGTTTTTCTATGACTTAAAACAAGCATAACAAGCGTGGTTCACTTGCTTAGCCCAATTATTGCAATCTATAACTTTTATGGTTCTAAAGCTAATTCATCTCTTTTCATTTACAACCATGGCAATAACCAAAATTTTGTTCTCATTTATGTTGATGATATTATTGTCATTGGTTTAAATCCTTTGGTTGTTAATTCATTCATTTAAAAATTAAGTAATGAATTTTCAATTAAGGATCTTGAATATTTGCACTATTTTTTGGCATTAAAGTTTGATATATATGGAAGGGAATTCTTTTTTCTTAACAACAATATATTCATGGTTTTTTGCATTGCACTTACATAAACAATGCCTATCTTTGCCATGTGCCTATGGTTACATCTTTACCCTATCAAAAACAATGTGTACAACTTTGGGGGATGGCAAATAATATCAAATTATCATTAGAACTTTTCAATATTTAATGATGACTAGACCAAAGATTGGCTTCTTAATTGATCATTTATATCAATTTACATATTGCCTTATCCATGAGCACTAGAAAGTAGTGAAAAAGACTATTGTGTCATCTAAAAAAGACCTCCTTTTTATGTTTATTCTTTACCATTTTCTAGGACTTACATCTCTACTGCTTTGCAAACAATTATTATGGTAGGTGTTCAAATGAGAAGTATTCTATAAATAGTTTTATAGTGTTTTTTGATATGTCATTAATCTCTTTGCAAGCAAAAAAATAACTAATTATTTCTAAATCATAAATTTAGGGTGAGTATAAATCTATTACTAATGCCACTATTGAAATGATATGGTTGACCTCTCTTTAGTGGGACTTGTTCAATACACCATAACTAGTCTATTCCAATAATTTTATGGTAACAGTTTTAAATTGCTACCTCTAAAAAATATTATAGTGATTTAAATTGTTGTATAAAATAAATTATACATTTCCCTACAATAAGTATTTTATGTAGTGGTATGAAAGTGGCAATTTTTAAAAATGCGATAAATATTTCTTTTAAGCAATGATTTATATTACAATGGTTAATAAGCATTGTCATAAAAGGTTTTAAATAGTAGTTAATTGTATCATTTATTAATTGTTACACATATAAGCAATGATTATAAATTTCTCACACATATTATACATATAAATAATATATTGTGTTCTGATAGTTTTAAACTGTTACTTATATTTCAACATAAGTAGCAGTTTGGTATACTTTTAGTAGTAATGTTTGGTTTTAAAAAAATAAAGACAAAAAAATATTAAACTAAACAATTTTTTTTTTAAAGTTTCACTATACAATATGACATCATTTTAGACTATAAAACTCTTAACCTTACTCTTTTGTTTTTGTCATAATTAAAGAATGGTTACAATATATGTTATCCCTTTGTTTCAAATCAGTGTCCACTTATCCTAATCATCTGTTTGTTTCAAATTAGGGAACATTTGAATTTTTGTTTTGAACAATTTCAATATCAAATTAGTTGTTAGTTAATTCGATGCCCTCCTCTTTTACTGTCTAGGATCAATTCATTCATTGATTAATCAAACAATTTTTTCAACTAGGTCATAAATTCTTGTCTCTCTCTTTCTCTCTCTCTCTTTTATATTCTTTCTAATATGATCTTTTCTCTCTCATTTTTTTTTAATTGTATTAGATAAGTATCTTTCATTATTGGTTGATTTATTGTGTCATTCTTCTAGAATTTATGACTGGTCTTAACAATTTAGAGTTGCCTATTATCAAAAGCAACTATAATTTAGATAAGGATATAATGAATTGATTTTTTGACTTTTTAGTTGTTAGTTTTTTCCTAAAAAATAATATTTTTTTCTAATTTCATGGATTAATTCTTTAACAAAATATTGCTTTTCAAAGCCTCAATGTATCATTTGGTTATTTGAATTTGACTACTTGATAAGAAGGGAATTCAAAATTGTTTTATATTTTTGCTTTGGGAATCTTTTGGATCTTGATGGTTTTAAAAAACTGTTCTTAGCATTTATCATTTTCTCTTTATATTCCAAATGTTGAAGTTTCAAGAAACTATTCTTGTTTCTTTCTTTTTTGTTTATTTTTTTTTTGTTTTTTTTTTAAGATTTGATATCAAATTTATTACTTCTATAATAAATTAGCAATCTTGTTGGGTTTCATTGCTTAAATTTTGTTTACATCCTTTTCTTATTCAAATTAAATTTGTTTATTTAGGTATGTTATTAGACAAATTTCAAAATCGAAATCATTTGTCTCTAAGGTAAAAATACAAAGCTACAAATATTTTTTGCAATGCCACAACTAACAAGGATGCTAACGAAGAGAAATGATGGTGAAGAGGATATTGCAAAGAAGAAATTTTATAATAAAAAATAAATGTTTTAGAAAATATCATAGTTTACCATTTAGTTCAAATTCCTTTTAAATGATTTTGTGACATATTACCACTAGCTAAAATATCAAATTCTTTAATCCTTAAAGTTGTAATTGTTTTGTACATGCAATCAATGCTATAATATTAGGTAACTCAATTGGTGCTTGTAGATTATATTGCGTTTGGGTAAAGTTGGAGCGAAAACATCAATCTAATCAACATAACTTGCTTACAGGTAACTAAATAAACCTTGACAAGCTAGATTTATTATTATTATTTTTCATGAATCTATTTTAAGCCTTTATATACATTTATTTTGTATTTTGGTGACATAAGTTACATCAAGATAATATATTAACCTTATTATCTTGGAATAAATTACAAGTCTATCTAAAGCCTAGTTGTTTTGATGATTTATTAGAATTTTATTGGTTGCAATTTGGTACTTTCATTCTTAGAAGATAACGTGAAGTATCTTCAATTGATAAGTACAAAATGACCAAATACCCACTTACATAAACACATTATATCAATAAATTATATGAAGATGTAGAAAAAAATTACATATAATAAGTTTGTAATTGTAACTTGGTAATAAACTTTTTTTGCATGATTGATATAAAATCAAGCTTAAGATAGTTGGTCTAACTTGTTTAGATGGCTTCTAGTTTGTTTTTCTTGATGCAAGTTGCTATCATTTGGCTTTAGACTTTTAGTGTTATTTCCATTTTCCATCTCTATTAGTATTCAGATCGTTAAGTAGTTTTGTTACTTTTTCATGTGGAAATAAAGCTACATTAAATTTCATCAATGTATGTTATTTCATTTTGAAAAACTATTTGTTTTCCATTTCTTAGGCTATAACTTTTTTGACTAATTAAATGATAAAATAATGCATTATATAAAGCAAAATAAAGTTTAACTTATATTTTCTTGCATCTTTTGAATTTGAGATTTATCATGCATGGTTGGTTAAAGATAACTTTAAATGTGTTTTAAATGAGATTATGTTTAGTTGTTTATGCATTCTTATGGTGTGCCCTTTATTTGCATTATTTTCACCTGCACCAAATTTACTTGTTAATTTGAAAATAAAATATTTTATGTATCTTTGTTTTATTTGATTGAAGATTGCTTAATCAATATAAAAGGTAAAAGATGGATGGATTTTGATAAATTAAGTAATGATTAGTTAAATGGGATTGATGATTTCTTAGATAAAGGTTTTTGTTACACTTGCTAAGGGAGATGAAATCTCTTGCCTTAGTAGAAAATGTTGTTATCGTAATTGGTACTCTAAATATATGGTTTATGAACATTTAATCTTTCAAGGATTTATGCAAGATTATAAGATATGGATTTTCCATAGTTGGGAACTATAATCAAGTGGGTTAATAAATGATGATGAAATTAAAATTGATAATAATGATGATATTGATGGGCTTTTACATGACACCCTTAAAGATGTAAGAGAATAACTAATAGATCCTTACAATGTTAATGAGGGTCCTAAAGTACAAGTTAAAAAGTTTTACAAGTTAGTGGAAAAATGTTTTAATGATTGTATCCTTTGGTGGGACGAGCATGAAAAGCCAGAGATGTGTCATATATGTAAGGCTTCGAAGTGGATAAAAATCAAGTTAAAGGGGGAGAATTCTTTAATGTATCCTAAAAGGTTCATTAGGTGTTAACCAAAATTTTAAGATATTTCCCTTTAAAATATAGGTTTTAAAGACTTTTCATATGCCATAAATAACTATTGATGTGATTTGGCATTTAAAGCATTGACCTAAGGATGGTGAAATGAGACATCCTACTAATGGTCAAGCTCAGAAAGATTTTGTTATGTTACATCCATCTTTTGTAAAGGACTTTAGCGATATGACATTAGGTTTGGCCAATAATGGATTCAATCTATTTCAAATAATAAGCATTACACGTAGAACATGGTTAGTTATACTTATTAATTACAACCTAGTACTATAGTTGTGTATGAAATTAGAATATATGATACATTCTATAATTATTCTTAACCCTAATTCACTTAAATGAGAGATATATATGTTTTTGCAGCCACTAATTAAAGAATTGAAAGAGTTATAAAAGTATAGTTTGGAGACACATGATTCATCTAATAAGTAATCTTATTAGGGACTATTAATGATTTTCTAGCATATGCAATGTTGTCAAGGTGGAGTATAGAGGGAAAACTAGTATGTCTTACTTGTAATTATGATACTTCTTAACATTTGTATCGTATTAAGAAAACATGTTATATGGACCATCATTTCTTAAATGCTAATAACACTTAGAGAAGAGATAGAAAATCTTTTAATGGTAATATAGAGTTAAGAATTGCTCTAACTCTTTTGTTAAGGTCAAAAATGGTATCAAAGTTGTTTGAGTCTAATAATTAGTTTAGAAAAAAGCAAAAGGTAGTCTTTGATAACCTATGAAAGGAAAAATCTATATTCTTTCATTTTCTATATTAGGAGAGTAATAAATGTTGTCATAATTTAGATGTTATGCATACAAAAAAAAACATTTGTGATAATATTCTTGAGACTCTCCTTGACATTCTTAGTAAAATAAAAAATCATGCAAAATCTCATTTTAATTTATAAGACATAGGGATAAGAAAAGAGTTTTGATCTATTCTTTCTAAGATGGTCATCACATGACTTTAGAAGAGAAAACCATGTTATATATTATTATAAAAGATGTCAAATTTCCATAGGGTTATGCATCAAATATATCCAAATGTATTAATGAAAAAGAGAAGAAAATTATAGAGTATAAGAGTCATGATGCACATTTATTGATACATTACCTTATTTAAGTTATAGTTAGGAAAGTGATACTAAAGCATTTTACTTTGCCTTTGATAAGATTGAGATCATTTTTTAAATCAATATACAGTAAAGTTATGAAGTGAGAAGACCTGGATCACTTATACAGAGAAATTAATGAAACACTTTTCCAATTAAAGATGATTTTTCCTCTAAGTTTATTTAATATAATAGTGCACTTGCCTATCCACTTAATTAATGAGATTAGGCAGAATGGGCCTATGCATTGTCATTAGATATTTGGGATTAAAAGATACTTCTACAAACTAAAATCATATTTTCATAAAAAGGTGTTTAGCTGAAGAGTATTAGGTGTTTTGCTTAAGATATATGTATGATAAGGTGAAGTCTCATTTTACTAGATATAATAATAATTTAGCACCATAATAAAGGAATAAACATCTTTATTTCCTAATAAAGGTCATGTAATATAGGGTAAAGGGAAAAGTTAGTTATTAAAGAACAATTGTAGAAATACCCCACCTTTTTTTCTTTCCTCCCGTTCCAAAAGAAAAGTGGTCATTAATTACTAATTCAAGTTAGTCATTAATTACTAGTTAAAGTTAACAGGGATAAGTCTTAATTTTTTTTGTACAAAAAAATGTTGCAGAGACGGGATCTGAACCCGTGACCTTAAGGTTATGAGCCTTGCAAGCTACCAAGCTACTCCACCCGACATACCGAAAAGGACTACGACCCAAAAAAGGTCAATTTGATGTTGTTTTGTTTAGATATGATTTGTTTGAGTTATTCTAATGATGACTGGACTTGCACACATTAATTCCAAAAATTATGTTATCTAAATAATCCATTTATATTAGCATCTCAAGTTCACCAAGTTTTCTATTTAGAGAATCTAATTAAGAAAGACTTTTATTATGTAATACATAGGATTCCTAAGAAGTTTTTTGGGCTAAATGAAAAGGATAATGTAAATGTACAAGATATATTCTAAAGAGAGCCAAATATAGCTACTCCAAATGTAGGAGCCATTGGCAGTGTTGAGCAATCTAATTTAATAAAAAAGGATATTTCTCGTACCATAATTGACTTACAAACAAATGATCTACGTCCACTTGAACAATAATTCAGATGGTGATGAAACATTTTAGAAATGGATGGATGCTAATAATTAAAGAAAATAAGTTAATAAGTCTCTTTGATAATCTTTTATGGCTTTACTAGATGAATCATTAATTTATGAAATTTTTCTATGTGTTGGATATTGTTAGATATCTTTTATGGAATTCAATTTTAATCAATTTGTTTGAATTGCAATTGTAATAAGTCAAATATCATAAGTAGCCTGCTATAAACTAAGTCAAGGTTTCTCTTTAATCTTTTTTTTTTCTCATCATTTAGTTATTAACTAGTTGTTTTAACTTTTCAATAATCAAAATGATGGAATCTATATTGAAATAACAATTTTTTATGGCTTGTTGGTGTTTAATTTGTTGTTATAACTTTATTGTGCATGTACTTTAATAGCCATTAGTGATGAAAAGACTATTCATTTAAAGAAAGAAGGTTTCATCTAACGTAAAAGAGGTGATAACTTCCTTCTTTGAGCATTTTAAGACAACAAAGATTAACACAAGAAGAATAGGCATAAGAAGAGATGCAAACTAGGTAGCTAGTTGTAAGATTAATTATTTCTATTTCAAGTAATGGGTCACAATAGATTGAGACAATTCGACAAGGAGGTAGGAGCCAACAGTGAGTAATATTGGTCCAAGTGGGCAGCGCATCAAATAGACACAAATTTTGATAATCAACAATAGATAAGGACAACTTGTGATCAAAGGGGGACATAACCTTCCACAAAGGAAGGATCAAGATAACAAGAAGAAGTAGAATAAGGAAACACATAAGGTAATCAAAAGATATATCTCTTATTTATATAGTGCATTTAAATCTTTATTGCTAGATTAAATAGTTATATACCTTCATTAACATTGTTTCAGTGCATAAAAAAAGAAGAGGACCAACAATAATAAGAGCAGTACATGCAAGAAATGAAGAAGAGAAAAAGCCCATTTGCCTAAATGCCAAAAATCAATCTATAGGCCTAAATGAGCAAACTTTAAGTAAGTTTAGTAATTTTCTTGGGATGTGGGCTAGGAATGTCAAATTAGTGCCATTATATGTAAAGACTTGGCATATGTTAGATCCTGAAAAATAGAATACTTTGTGGAAGTTTTTGCAAATAATGTATATTAAAAATTTTCTTTCTTATCTCTAAAAAAATATATCTGTTACAATCAATGTTTCAAGTATTTTAAATGATTTTAAGATAAGTATTTGATTCCTTAAAAAGGCAAGAAGTGGGTGACGACTACAATTACAGTAAGTTGAAGGACTTATAAGTACAAGTCAAGTATTTTAAATGATTGTAAAATAAGTATTTAGTTCCTGAAGAAGGCAAGAAGTGGGTCATTACTACAGTTGGAGTAAGTTAGAAGACTTATAAGTGCAAGTTGACGAGAGACCATTATACAAAGTACAAGACTGACAGAGGAAGATTAAGAAGCCATCCGCTACATATACCTTTGGATCAATTTAAACAACTTTTAAAATATTGGAATTTTGGAGAAACAAGTTTTAATATTATCTTTTTATTTGATGTTTGTCAATATTTTCTTATGTTTATAATTTTACTTTGACTTGTTGTTATAACTATAATATACATATAGATGTTGGCAAAAGCCAACATAAATAATCGACAAAAGCAAACGGGAATGCACACTACAAGCAAAAAGAGTTTCACTAGGAAATGAGAACAAATAATAAGCAAATCACAAAAATACCACAAATTCACAATTGTTACATGTCTTACATTGATTTTATACTTTATCTAACCATGATTTGGTACCTTATATGATTTGGTACCAATATTTAAATCATTTTATTTTATTTTAATTCAATTTGCTTCATTTCGTTGTTTGCATTTCTATCAAGGAAATCAAGATATTTCTAAAACTTTTCTTCGTAGTTTTAAGTCTTTAAGGTTATGCACAAAAGAAGAACCAATTGAGAATATAAGCTCTCAAATGAGACAATATCTCAACAAATTATAAGCGATTAAGTTTTTCTTTTCTTCTTTTTTTTTTTTTTTTGTTTTTTGGCTTTGTTTTTCACCTATAATTTGACTTACTTTGGATCTAGACTCATATTTAAGAGATTCAATCTCAAAAAGAAGGATCAAGTAGCCAAAATCCTGTATATGCATTTACTGCAGTTATGGGGAGAAGCATTGTATAAGGGTGAGGCTTTATGGGAGAGGTGTCAAGTGCACTTTTTAGAAAAAGAAATTAATTGTTAAAGATGTTGTCATCGTTCCAAAAGACTTTATGCAATCTTTTAGAGACAATATGCAAGCCGAGATGCAAATAAAGTTTGAAACTCAAATAGTAGAGTTGTCAAAGAAAATGGAATTGTAGACTTCTACAATAGCCCACCATTTTTATGCAATGTTCCAAATATTGCAATAATAAAATTTTGAGTTGAGCATGACTTTTGATACGTCTCTTATAAGTATTCCATTAGCTGATTCACTTGATGCTTCGAGTGCTCTAGACAATGAATTACATCATAGGAATCATTTATACGTGACAGGCAAGTGCAATCCACACCATTAGGTATTCTTTATATTTCCTAATTTTTATTTTTTTAGTTTATTTTAAATGTCTTAAGTTTCCTAATCTTTTGTAGAATGATGCTCCTAATCGAAGCTGAGAACTTCACAATTTCTTTATTTCTCCATTTTGAAGTTGTGGGGTACTTAGACTTTGTGTAAGATGCTAAACATTGGCTAAGCGGTTTTTTGTAGTTTATACTGCTTTATTTATTTACATTTACTACAATAGTTAGTATATTTTAATTAATGATGAAGTTAATAGATTATATTTTAATACTTAATGAGATTTATAAATTGTTACTTTATTCGGTACTCTTTCCATGATAAAATTCTTATTCCCTTAGATGATACTATCTATTTTACCAAATTCGTCGCTTATTTAACAAAAATCATTGTCAATTCAACTAGATGTCATTGAGCATTCTGCTAGAAATCACTGCTTATTTTGTTAAAAAAATTGTCGTATATTTGACAACAAGAACACTACCTAACCTATGGTAAACGGCTTCCAAATTCACTATAAAAACTGCTACTTATTCTACAACAAACCGCTGCCTATTTCTCCAATAACCGCTGTTTACTGTTAAAAAAAAAACCACTAGTTATACATTTCATAATTATTGTATCTTTAATATTAAAACTATTGCAAAAATCATTTAAAATTGTTACCTAAATATCTTTTATGTAGCAGGTTCATGTGCATTATTATAGACCGAACAAGTTATTGCATAAAATCTACCACAGCACCCGCAATTAAAATTCACTACACTCGACATTAAGCAGTAGCAATTTTGACCACTTAAACGACGGCTTTGGTCCCTTGCTATAACTTCAATTTCTTGCAGTGGTTCCTCCCTTGTCTACCTCCACCAACCCTGGGGGTGACAGTATAGGCGCCATTTACATGAATGCAAATCCAATTTTTCATGCTTGAACAAAGCATGTCGAATTGGATTACCATTTTGTCCAGGAACAAGTGACTAATGACGATGCACAAGTTAGTTTGTTTTTCATTTGAAATTCTATCTGTTGTATTGTTAGTTTAGCTATCTTTAAGCACTTGTATTTTGTTATTTATCCATCTTTGTAGCATGATCGTAAATGCATGCGAATAGAAACTATTCTCTCAAGGTTGCTTATTCTCAAACAGCCATGAATTGGTTCATCGTTGATTGTGTACATCAACCTGTGCCATTATTTGGGTTTTCTAATAACATGTGCTAGACAATGCTATCCCTTTCAAGAATTAAGGGAAATAATTTAACTGTGCTCAAGTTAATAGCTTGTTTTTGTGAGTTCTATTAATTGTTATTACTTGTCGGCTTGATTCTCTAAGCGAAATCGAGTCGTTGGCGTGTGCTGTCCCGAGAGGAAATGGCCAACCTTGTTTCCAAGGACAATTTTTTTCGTTTATCCATTGCCATTCCTAACTAAAAACATATTAGCATTTGTATTCCAATCAACTTGACATAAGGATGAGAAGTAATCAATCGCAGTTGCTAGCCCTGACTGTGATCAGTGACAGAGTCGCTAAAACCATTGATGGTAAAATGACAACTAAAGTCAATGATCAATGTTGAAGTTGTCGTGTGATCAGTTCCTAATTGGTTATACCGGACTAACTCACAGTTTGCAGTTTTCCAAACGAAGGATCCACAGCATATCCATGTAGAGTTCTTAATTAGTTAATCTGTATTACGTGAATGCAATTGAATTTGGGAGGTTTTAACAGCTAACAATGAAGTTGAACTTTCTGTTAGGCTAACCATAAATACATGCTGTTAGTATATCTTAAGCATGGGAAATCAATACCCAAATTCATCCAACAAAGTATTATTCACCAACCCAACATTCATATGAATCACTCTTTTAAGTCTTTTATCCGTTAAAGTTCATGACACGAGTTAATCAATATGGAAAAAATATTACAAATAGAATACTATCTCATATTTGGCATATTCTACGTAAGCTAAATTTAGATTTATCTATTTTTAGAATTTTCTGGTCTATTCCTGGCAATTCCTTGATCCTTTTGTTGCAGTTTATAGATCCTTCCGCTGTAATTGAGGCCCATCACTAGTTTTGAACTTCAAAGTCCAAGATCCCACTTCAACAACACTACCCATTGATTGTTGAAGTCCTAGCTGTATGTGGCTAATAGCTCAACTTAGTGATCGGCAGAGCCTTTGCTAGAATGTGTGCGGTTTGCTTCTCTGATCTATAGTGTACCGGCTGGATTTCCTCAGAACTCTCTGCATCCAAGAGGAAATGGAATTTGACTTTCATGTGCTTGGCCCTTCCATCATGTTGGTCCTGGTGAGTGGTGGCAAGTGAGATGGTGGATTCAATGTGCGCTAATAATCGATGATGCATTGACCAACGGGCTTGACCCGTGACTTTCTCCGAACATGGTATTAGAAGGGAAAAAGAGATGCATTGAGGAATAGATGGTTTTCATGTACAGAGGAAATTGCTTCGACAAGACCACAATGTTTAGCTTTTCATGGAGTTTATGGAAATGCAACACCAGAACTTTCATCACTTGAATCTCAATGTATATGTTGTCAATCAAGGTAGGTTTCCATTCGATTCAATCTATGGCTTATGGTCGTCAATAATCTTTCATTTGATGTAAGAGCCCATTCTTCAGGAGCGTTAATCGCAATTAAAGAAGTATATGCCTCAATTCTGGCAAAGACGGATTCGAGATTCTGAGTTTTGCTGCTTGTACTAGAAAATTATTCCTTCGCGGCATAAGGTTGTGCTTCTTACTTCGATTATGACCTGCGCATGGACATGATGATGTGGTTCATGTTGTTGGGTGCATAGGATTGCAGCTAGAGGGTCTTCAGCACCAATTCCGGTTATAATTTTATTGATTGAATTTCGTGTTCTTCGACCAGATCTAAGCAGCACATGCATTGATATAGATTCCCAAAACAGTTTTATTAAGCCAAGGAAAGGTTTGCAGGGTGAATTTCTTATCCTTGAAGTTGGCATTTGACATCAATCCTAAGGTTACCCCCTCGTAGTGGTAATGACTCATTGTGCTACAGAAATTTATTTATCGTAACTCATGTTTTCTCTAGTTTGTTTCACTCGGTTTGGCAGGCCAATTGTACACACTTGGGTGGTCTACAAGGCATATGAAGTGCAGGGTCATTTTTCATTGTTACTGACTAACCATTTGATTGGTTCACTAGAAAACTTGCGAAAATCTTAGCTTGTCCAAACAAACTGCCGAGTAAGTCTGCGAAATCACGTCATTTCTTGGTCGAGCAAAGCCGATCTGCTTGCTTATTCCCGTTATCTTGTGTCTTGTGTCACCAGAAGAGCATTTTTGACGATTTTACTGATGTTACTACCTCTTTGCGACTTTTGCATCTGAAGTAATGGATTGTGTTTTGAAAATATTAAAATATTTAAAGGGTACAGTAAATTATAATATATTTTATAATAAATTTCTTGTTATATTAAAATAATATATTAAAATTAATTAAATTTTTAATTTAGACGAGATTTGTTTATCATTGGAGATGATGCCGTAGTTTGAAAGCATATTAAATAAATTATTACTATTTGACCTATTATAAAATATAAATTTATAATCTTATTAATGATTAATATAAAAATAATTTAATAAATATTTTATTATAAATAAATTTAATATTATAATAATCAAATTTCTAATACCGTACTAAAAGTAAGTAAATGATTTATAATAAATTATTTTTTATATTAAAATAATATAATAAAATCAATTAAATTTTTAATTTAGATGAGATTTGTTTATTATTTGAGATGATATAGTAGTTTTAAAATATATTAAATAAATCATTATTATTTGACCTATTATAAAATATAAGTTTATAATCTTATTAATAATTAATATAAAGATAATTTAATAAATATTTTATTATAAAAAAATTTAATATTATAATAATCAAATCTCTAATACCGTACTAAAAATAAGTAAGTGATATAATAATAAAAAAATTAGATATATTAGTTTATAATATGAACTATTAAAATAACTACTAAGTATTGTTAAAAATAAATTTAATTAATTCTTTGACTAATCTATTTAAAAAATATAATTAGTAAAAGATACTTCCAAAGAATAAGACTAATATTTATAGAAATTGATTAAAAGTAATGATAACTCAATTTATGCGATAAAAAAATTTTTAAAATAAATTTATATGAATAATAATAATATATTATTAATTTATTTATTATATAATATTAAAATTATAAGTCAATCTCTATAATATAAATGATATAAAAATTTTAATATTTAAAATTAAATTATACTTTTAATAAAATATTATAGCACTTATACTCATGAGTGATGTATTGACTCAAATATATACTTGATAAGAGTAAAGTTTAATAGTTCTTATAGGGTTTTGAGAAATTTTAAATAAAATTTATAGAGTTTTATAAAAGTAAATTAAGTGATGATAAAACTTAATAGTATTAAATCATGTTAAATAGTATAATTTTTAAAATATAATGTAATGATAGATTTATTGATATTTATAAAAAAGTTATATTTATAAAAAAATTTATTTAATGTAATTGACTTAAAATTATAAAAATATTAAAATTAATGTATTATATTTTTAATAATCAATTGAATAGAATTAATCTTTTAAAATAATAAAAATTTATTCAAAATTAATATATTTTAAAAATTTTAATTTATACATTAAATATAAAATTAATTATTTATATTCATCATTAACATCATATATTATAATAACACTAATTATTTATTATTATTTAAATTTATGTCTCATGTTATATTACTTTTTAACTTATTAAGTTATAAGTGATATAAATAATTTTTTTTTAATTTTAAAATAATCATTCTCAACAATTTATAAGTTCTTATTAAATTAATCAAAAAAATAAATTATTTATCTTTTTTTATTATTTAAATACACATTGATAAAAAAATTTTATTATATTTTGAAATAATAACCACTATAAAATATTAAATTGTTGTGATAATTTATATAAAAAAATAAAAATATAATGACATTATGCAACTCTATTAATTAAGTTTACATTATGGCATTATATAATTCTATTAATTATTTTTCAACAAAGTATTCTGGCATTGCCATCTACTACATGTGCAATCCCTGGTTTCTAGCTAAACTTTTTCCCGAAGTTCAACTTTATGGATGATTAAGCATGTGCCATCATTGGAGATGCTCAGCCTGTACACTGCTCCAGCTGCTTGGACCTCGACCATCCCACCAACACTCTTATCCCATCCAAACTCATCTTTAGAATCGTCAAAAAACTTTGACAGCCCACTGTACACGCTTGTTATTCAAATATTTAATCTCATTCCATTCATCAATTGTAGTATTCTCTTCCAATTCTTTCTCCAGCTTCCTAGCAACGGATCCACAACCGCTATATATATATATATATATACATATATTCAGGGCCTAAATCCACTATTATGATTGATATGGTTTTAATAGGCCTGCGAATACATAGAACTGGGGTTTAATATACAAAGTTGATGTCGATGTTAATAATATGGGTCTCAGCCGCCAATCTTTCCCCCATTGAATGGCTGCCTACGCAAAAGCCTTTGGTTTGGTGCAGCGTAAAGTTTTCATTTACCAAGAATTAATATCGGAACATCTCCAAAGGGGCTGTGATGGCGATCCTTTGTTTCTACATGCAAAGCAGATGGTCCCACACCCCCACTTGCTACATCATGAAATTTGCGAAAAAGCTTGTAATATATGAGCTGCCCCACACAAGATCTCGATGTATAATTATGTGGGGTAATGCATGGTGTGCTCCTCTCTAGCTCCAAAAATGTTCGGTTTGTGGGTAGCTTGATTGACATCGATCTTTGAAATGGTGAAAAATTCACATGAAAGCAGAAGAATCTTAACTGCTATTTGCTGTCACCTCAACATCAAAGGAAAATTAGACCCGAGTAATTAGTCACAAATGGGACTTTGGACTCTTAAACCAAGTGGCAAAAGCAAGCGCGAAGCACGCCTGTGCACATAATTAACTCTACAAACTAAGTTAAAAGAGTCACACCCCACGTACTATTTAGTAAGGAAATTATTGCCATTGTGCAGGAAACAGTACCAGAAATTATCACGGTACTATAACAGCTAAATGCTAAGGAAACTTAATGCAACAACAACAATTTTGCACAAGTGGCTTACATATCTCACCGATTCTCCGCTTGGACGTTGCCCGGAAAGTTTATCAGTGTTTGCTTTTTTTCTGTTTGGTCATCTTGACAAGTCAGGGGAGGATAAAGGATTTGAACATGAAAGAAGTAAAAAAGACTTAAGTGATGATAGACGTGGGAAAGGTCAGATTTAGTCCGACAAAGAGAACCTATTTTGAGAATCACTTGTTTATAGCGTTTTACTTTGGAATCATACTTTTACTCGAGTTGTTTACACTGTTGAGAGATTCCTGTTCTGGCTTAGCTGGAAAATTGGATCAATTCCTCTTTTCCGATACTTCCAATTACCTGCATTAACGGCAACGGATGGACTTCTCACGCCCGATCGCGATTATGGAGATATATGCATTGGTTCTCAACGAAGCTTTTAAATTTTGGTTGCGATCAGTTGTGATTCATTCCATTAAATAAACGATAGAATAGAAAAGGTATGTATGGCCAGATGATTTGGCCATAAACTAACCAGAAAGTAGATGTCACATAATAAAATAAAATAAAATAAAATAAGACTTTTTGAACTCAAAATTTTAGTTTTCCTCTTCCCAAAACTTGGGACGTGCTCAAAATTCGTTTCGTGTTATATCTAGCATATTGTACATCTTGTTAATTTAATTGAAAAATCCACTAATTTTTGACAAGAAATTTGATTTTTTTTTTTTTATTATTAAAGAGCAAATTTTTTTATTTTAATCAGAGTCGGTCGTTCTCTGAGCAAATCTTCTTGACGTAAAACTGCACCCTATGGATAAATGCGTTTTAGTGAAATATGGCAATTACAGTAATCGCTATTAATGTGACTAATGTAATTGCATCGCTGCCACAATATTGCAGCTGCAATTGCTATAGCGAGTGGCATGCTTAAAACCTCGTAACCAATTAAGAGAAAGATCCTAACGTGGTTGCGATCGCATGGCATGCCTCCAATATACGTACACAAGTGATTATTATTCTCTTCGACAAGAAAGACCTCAGGAAACTTGAATTTGGCATTTCATTCGCCCAAGTGCGCAAAAGGTTCCGAAATGTTTCTCGTGAGGTACACTTATTCTCAATGCAACATGAAGCTCCCACGATGAGGAAATTGACTGATACAGGTAAAGGCAGTGTCGTGCTAAAATCATAATGATTGATCATGTAGTTCACAGGCATCTACTGCGAGTCGGACCCATATCTCGCAGAGGTGTCTCTTAAATTTGCATCAAATCTCACTTTTCAGTGTCTTGTAATTTCAGCCTTGGCACTAAATTTGGTACATTCGGCGTAGTGGCATTGTTCCTTTTCCTTTTTATTTTCCTGCCAAAGAAACTCTATCTCATTGCCATTTGGTGCATTGAAATTTGAGAGAGCCAGAAACTTCATGTATGAACCCCAAATTCATCTGAATTGCTAAAATCAAGATGTCTTGCCTGCCCATTTCTTCCACTCAATGTCCCTCTCTCATAAGAGTGGGGCTTCTCTCGTGTTGGGGGAATAGCATGATTGAGCGTTGATTAATTTGGATTGGATTGTTAATTTTTCCCCTATGGTTGGAGAATTTCAAAATCAAACAAATTTGCATTCCTTCCCCTCAACACATCCTAACCATCTATTTTAAAATCGATTACCCTAAGGGAAATACTTATTGGACATCCTTTTTATTGGACTCGCCACACGTAATTGATAAAAATAACCATTCTATTAATTAAGAATGACGCGTTTCACACATGTGGGTTAAATGAGCATATGATGCAAAGGAAAAACTAAATTATAATATCTTGGACAGTCGAAAGGGAAAATTCTGGCAATCTTCAGGTCAAAAAGGACAATTTTACATGTATGGTTTCCCAGACTAAATAATCAAAGCAACTATATTCCTATATTCCTAGTACGCGCCTAATATTACCTTGGAATTTATTGCACGGGAATGGAGCTATGTTGGCTTTTTCTACAAATTGATTGATTTTTAATGAACCCTTTTTTTTCCCCCTTCTGCCCATGCATGCATGGTAACCCATTCTTGTCATTTCATCCACGTCAATGCAGTAGATAGATATATATATATATATAACTTGATATTGCGAAGCTTGATGCATGTTTTATGCTTTGTATTTTCAGGGTTTTTAAAAATGAAGCGGAAATTCTAAAAAGGAGTAGCGGTTGCCTCAAATGTAACCGAGAAATACACATCATACCCATCATCAAACACACCCAAAACAAGTACTATATTATTAATGGCGATGATGAATAGATATGACTAGGAGTCCGGAATAGCGATTTTTCATATTAAATCTGACTTTACGGATCCTATGTTCTAGAATCCGATTTGGTGGTATACTTTTAGTCAAATGTTTGAAATTTATAATTATAGGAAGCAAAGACGCGTACACTGAGAGTGATGCATACACCTAAATTATGCGATCGAAACTGAGTCACTGATGCCTGCAACTGCCAGCCACCGACGACTAATCATTCACTGAGTTTGTGGAAGGGGCATAAATATTATTCAAATGAAAATGATGGCACTGATTTTATTGGTGATAGCCTAGAAAAAATACAAACTGCAACAGCTCGATGTAGTTTTCATTACACATTTAAGTTTCTAATAAAATATTGAATAAAATGAAATGTAGGTTTGGTATTCTAAAAGTAAAAGTAAAAGTAACTGGGGATTTTTATTAACTATTATAAATTTTATTTTATTTTATGAATTCAATGCAATGGTAAGTGGAGCGTGAATCTAACATAATTTTTCTTAATAAGATTATAGAATATTACTCTTGTTTTTCTATTTTAAACTGAAAAAAAAAAAAGAAAGAAAGAAGGAAGGAAAATACAAAGTGCAATTTTAAAATAGTTAGTGCAACTAGTGTCATTTGGAGGGAATAGAAATAAAAATTGGAAATAATAACAGAGGACGAAAAGAAAGAACAAAGGCACAAATATAGGGCCCATGGCATGTCTCCTCAGTTGAGCCATAGATGTGATTTTCTATCTTTCTCATCTCATCTCATCTCTGCACTAAACACTTCTGTTCGCTTCTCCCTCCCTTTCATTCTACTAATGAGCTCAACCCCTTTTCCAATTGTTGCTAAAAATACCCAAGAATTTCTCTTCAACAAGAGATTAGCCATGTCGTCAGGGGACAGGCCTAAAGATTCTGCTGAAGGGTCCTCGAGATCAGGTGGTGATCACCTGCAGCAGCCTCAGCCAGGAGCTCCGATGAGCCGGTACGAGTCGCAGAAGAAGCGGGACTGGAACAATTTTGGGCAGTACTTGAAGAACCAGAGGCCCCCAGTTCCGCTATCTCAGTGTAACTGCAATCATGTTCTTGACTTCCTTCGGTATCTCGACCAATTCGGAAAGACCAAAGTTCACCTAAACGGGTGCATCTTTTTCGGGCAGCCGGACCCTCCGGCCCCTTGTAGTTGTCCTCTAAGGCAAGCTTGGGGGAGCCTCGATGCACTGATCGGCCGGCTGCGAGCTGCGTACGAGGAGCACGGAGGATCACCAGAGATGAACCCTTTTGGGAATGGGGCTATCCGGGTCTATTTGCGCGAAGTGAAGGAGTGCCAAGCCAAAGCAAGAGGGATTCCTTACAGGAAGAAAAAGAAGAAGAAGAATCAAATTAAGGCGAGAAACGATGCAATTGCTAGACCTTCGATGCAGTCAGCCTAGCCTCCTGTAAGTCTTTCTCGGCTTCTTCGCATAATTGGTATTATCCCCTTTTAGTCTTTCGGCTTCTTACATATACAGTATTGTAGTCTTCAGGATTCATGGCTAGTCTGCTGTTGAAACCACTAAGTTTAAAAACATTTCTACATGTAATTCCACCAGGGCAACAAAACCAAACTCCACAAGAACAAGTTCTAGGAAATGGGGCCTGGTCGATTTAATTGAACCACACTCGTTTGACTGTGTGTTACGGAACAGAGCTGAGGACCAACAAATTGTCAATTTCATAAAAACCCTAATAAGACCACATATCCCAAAACCCTAATCATGCTATCACTTTCAACAAAGGGAAGAACCGCGGCTGAGCATATTGTACTTTTTAATTACACTGTATGCATGTTTCCCCTCAAACAACTAGTAGAGGGGCGGCATGTCTCTCTCCCTCCCTCTCTCTCAAATCATTCAAAAATTACTGTTCAGTGTTGTTCCCAAATTAAATATATCTCGCTTCTTTACTTTCCCTTCTCTGTTTGTCTTTCTTGTGATTCTCTACGATTTGGTGCGCCCCATTGGTGATATCATGTGATATGTCATTCATTGCATGTGATTTTTCCACATATTGACATGGGATTTAACGTGCATAGTCATACACGCATTTTCTCCCATTATTTCAAAATCAACGTCCTTCTCAAGAACAATTTTTTTCCTCCAATTTTCTTTCTTTGCCATGTAAGTGGAGCCAATATCCTTAACATAACAATTGTGCAGCAATTTGTTGCAACACTTGGGTTGCTGTTATGTAATATACTAAATGCATGGGGCCTCTATTATATATGAAAGTCCTAGGTAGTCTTGGCCTTTATTGTCTTTCTTTGTGGTTTCCTTGTTGGTGCGGTGCTTTAAATTAATATGTCTAATCAAGAAACAGACACTAAATAGAACGGAGTAACGCAAAAAGAGGGTTAGCCTTAAAAAATGTAGCCTCTACGTGAGCTAGAACTACCCCTTAAGAATGGTTATGCAATAAAGTCCTAGTCTGCTCGATGACTAATTCAGGCATTTTTTGTTTTTAAAATTATAAGCCAAAATTTATCGCATTTATAACATTATTATAACCAATGGTCAATTGTTTGCAGCTTTTTTTTTTTTGGTTTTTTCTCTTCCAAAAACATTTTGTTCCGCAAAGAAAGCACAAAAAGAACAAAAAAGAAAGAAAGTCATTTATTACTAATTCAAAAAGATAAAAACCAATTATCAAACGCCTGTGTTTAAGTCAATGTCAAAGAGCTTAAATAAATTTGGACGGTTCCACGAGATACTCTCTCAAGTATTGAAACAATCATGCGAAAGATTTTAACAAGAGTAATTGGGAAAGTGTCAGCTGGCTTAATTAGCTCAGATTCTTTTAGTGTTATTCCATAAAACTTGAGATTGAAATTTGTCTATGCTATTATGGGAAGAGAAAGGTTTTGAATTGTTTTTCCAACGAACATACAGCCTAGATTTATCAAAAAGAAAAGATAAAAAAGGGTTGCTCCTATTCGGTAGTATATATGACCTAATATATCTATAATTGGGGAGGAGAGGGAGAGTGTGAGTAGGAGGACAACGGATTGGAGGGATGAATTGCAAGTATATATATGCATATATATTCAAAGGGTGTACTATGAAATCATACATAGATTTATTAGCAAAGACAAGTCAAATCAGTTCGTTACTAAAATTGATAGTTTTTCAATATTCCTTGTGTTTTTGAGATTGTTATATGCCTAAGCTTCAAATAGATCATCCTTTGTTTTTCTTTCTTTTCCTTTCCTTTTTTTTTTTTGTATATATTTACGGGTAAGTTGTCTTTGGGTCAAATTATGTTTCAAAACAATATTTACCACGTTAAACAATTATACAATAACCTTTAATTTTATTAATATGGTAAAATACTACACACTAATAATAGTTTGAGAAGTGTACATACAAATGACAAATATATGAAATCCTACTCACCATGTATACAATAAATTAAGATAATCAAATTTTTATATAATAAAAAAATTAGATTTATTTAAATAATACAATTATATTAAATTAAATTTAACTTTTATTTAAATATTAATTTACTAATATTTGAAAAACTTACAAATTTAATTAGTTAATTTTTACTTGAATACCAATTTTTAATATGTGATAAATTCAAATTAATTTTAATATCTACGCTTAATTTAGATTTAATTTTAGAATCATTTATGATATTTATTTTAACTTAACATAATTTCCAAATTTCAATAGATTATTTTTCAAATCATCATCTATAGTATCAAATTATTAAAAACTTTCTTAACTAGTTTTAATGGACTACTTGATCTTTCAAATTTTCGAAGAACTTGTGGTATACAACCTAAAATTTTATTCTTCATAATACTTTATTATATGTGATATTTATACAATACTATTATATAAATATTCTATTTCAATCATTTTTTATTCAACTTTAAAAAATTGAATTGAGTTATATTTATTTTTTAATTTAATAAATTTTTAATTTTAAATTTCCTTTATCTCTGAACTCCACAAATTTTTATATTATTTAACATAATTTTTATATACTTTACTAATTCAATACTTTTTATATCAAAATTTTCTATTTAAACTACTTATATCAACTAAGTTACTTATAATTTTAGATTTCAATTCTACTCATAAATTTCTCTTCAAACTTAAAATCTTCATTATTTTATTGACATGTTATTTATATTATTGCATGTATTTTTCTTATTAGTATATAGTATTTTATTAAATTAATAAAATTACAAAATATTCATATAATTATTTAACAATAATATTAGAGTCACTACACTCTAACGTACCAAACAATTATAAGCATGCACTTCCTCACATCAGTATGCTGCATTCAAAATTTTGCTTTTAAAGTGTTCTTGACAATGATTGAACCTTGGTTGACATGAAAAAAAAAAGAGAGTACTCACCTTGCAAATTGGGTTAACCTTTATTGGTATGGACAAGCCTTTGCTACTAATAAAATGATGTGTGCATTTATTTGAACCCAATTGGATGAATAAGAATATATATGGGATTTTTTAGCATATTCAACTTCAGTTTACTTAACTAATAAATAAGACACAAAGAATCAAAGTTAAATTAAAATTATTTAAATTAGCTAAACAACTATACAGTTTATTGTTAGGAGGACTCCAGTTGACAAGTAAATGGGTTAGACAAGTTGTCTAAAACTTAGAGGTTGCTTTTTTCCTAAAATGGCACCCATGGTGAATAACTTTAAATTTAAACTTTAAGGTCCACTAAATTCAAATTTCACTATAATTGAAGGAGGGAACATCTATGAAAAAAAAAAAAAAAGCTTTTCTGACAATCTTTTCATTTTGGAATCCAAATCAGATGATAAATTGCATGCTAATGTTAATGCTTATTAGATCTCTTTTTTTTTTTTTTTTTTGATGGTTCAGTAGTAAGGTTTTATTAAACAATAAGAAAGGAAAGAATTTACATCTGGAGCAGCCGTCCAAGACATAAGAAATTACAAGAGAGACTCAAATCTAAGCTATAAAAACCAAGTTTCTTGGCAGTTTGCTTGGCAAAAGCATCGATGACAGAGTTTGCTACTCTATTAATATGCATAGAAGTGCAATAATTGATAGAGCGTAGACGCCTTTTAATCTTAAGCAAAGTGCCTCCTAGTCTTCATGATCTAGAGTCTTTATTGATCATCCGACATATAGCATTAGCCGAGTCGACTGCACTATAAGATGACAACCTTTATATGCATGTTGCAAAGATATAATCTTGATGGCTATCTCGAATGCCATTATCTCAGCAACATTGTTTATATGCTTATTAGATCATTATTTACCCACGATAAGCTTTATAGAGTAATGCTAAGGATATGACAACTTTACTAAGGATTTTATACTAAATATTATTTGATCCAATTATTTTGTACTGTTTGTGTCGGCCACCACCTAAACCTGACATATGACTAATTCTGCAATTGTCCCCTCATTTAATGTAGAAGTTTTAGTATCTCTAGCAATACTCTTATACAGGAATTGAAGTTTTCTTATTTTAAATGTGGTAAACAATGGGGTACATTTTTGTTTTTAATATCACACCACTTTAAACAATAAAGCAATTAGCTTTTAAGCTGGTAGAAACATCTAATTGAAAGTTTGATCTTTAGTATTGCTACTGGCCAAACACAATGTTAGACCAGCGATCAAATCACATTTCATTCCCTTGCCCTGTTTATTTCTGTCGCGTGCGTATCTAAATACATTGATGAGACTGCATGTATCGATAAGACTCTCGTTTTGTTGAAGTAAACAGATTATACATAGATTGTATACGAGTACCCATACGAATGATCAAGAAAAGAAATGTGTTATACACCTAGTTTTTGTTGATATAGGAGAAGTATATGATAGAGTTTTTGAGCAATTGTCGTGGTAGGCAATAAATAGGAAGAATATTCTCAAATTATTTTGTAATATAGTCAGGGCTATATATAGAGCTGAAGTGATCCGTAC
This sequence comes from Bruguiera parviflora, assembly GCA_019804595.1. Lineage (NCBI taxonomy): Eukaryota > Viridiplantae > Streptophyta > Magnoliopsida > Malpighiales > Rhizophoraceae > Bruguiera > Bruguiera parviflora. The sequence goes on from CM034060.1 coordinate 5,036,327, forward strand.
AAGTACAGTAGGAATTGAGACTAAGAACTTTTGTCATGGTTGGTCTGCACCAAGGGTTTGCTTTAGCTTCCCTTTTTATTCGCCCTTGTTATAGATGAATTGGCATGATATATCCAAGCCGATATCTTGTGCTGTATTCTGCTTGCAAATGATATTGACTCGATACTTAAGGGTAAGATGGAGTTAGACAACAAGTTAAAAATACGAAAAGATACCCTTAAATCTGAAGGATTTAGGTTGAATCGTACAAGAACTTAATTTATGCATTGCAATTTTAGTAATGCTCTGAGTGAAATAGAACATTACTGTCAGAGGAGATGATGCAGAAGTCTCTCAATTCTATCATTAATAGCAATGAAAAGGGGAGGATTTCTGTGTGCGGTTTTTAGAATTAGGGGTTTTTACTACATCCCAGATAGAGCTCTTGGCTCGGGCACTTGTTAAGTTGAGAATGGTTGGTGTTGAGACGGTCCAAAGGGGAGCGAATTAGTAACTAACTGGCCTGTGCTAATGGACTATGGTGTTGATTCCTGCTCTTGTGTTGGACACTGCTGTAATGAGAATGTAAAGGACACCATGTTTGTGTGTGTGTGTGTGTGTGTGTGTGTGTGTGTGTGTGTGTGTGAAATGAGGGCATCTGATGTTATTTTGCTTCTAGTTGATTATAAACATTATTGTTCGTTGACTAAATAAATGGGAGAGCCGTTGACCAAAGATTAAGGATGGAATATGATGTTGAGGTGGCTGTGATTATGGAACATGGATGACTAGTTCGCATTTCAGAGAGGATGTTAGCCTATGAGCGGGTAGTTAGTGACTCTGCAATTCTGTTGGCTTGCTACTTTGGCCTCAACGTTGCTCTCTCTCTCTCTCGCTCGCTCTAGAGGGGACTGGCTACTACATGCTTATGGGTGGCTTAAGGCTCTGCAATTACTTCTTAGATCCAAATTATGGGGCTACTTTACCTGGAATGGAGTGACTTGTTGCTGGTGGTGTTTTTGGTAGGTAGGAGCATTTTTTGCTGTTTTCGCTGATTACTTTGGTCTGGATTGGGATCCTATAGGAGCTTTCGTTGTACCAGCATGTAAATTGGGGTTGTCGCATGAGTTTTGTTTTGTTTTTTTGGTGCTGATTTTCCTTGGTACAGCTAGGTGGACTGATGTTAGACTAGCGTTTAATGTCAATATTCTGATATTTAAGTTAATAAAAATTCAAAGAGATAGAATAACCGTTCAGTGTAAAGAAAATGAGATCATATGGTGTTTATAATACAACCAAGCAAGGCTTCTTTTGGATACTTAGGTCACAGGCTGGGTTGGACAGGTTCCCGTGTCTTTCTGAGTTGCCTAGTTCTAGTGAGGGCGGGCCATAGGGTATTTGCAAGATGTGGGCTAAAAGCCCATAGCGATAATGTGCTTATTAATGGTAATGAATGTTCGAACATCAAGAAACAACAACTTGTTGTTGTTGTTGTTGTTGTTGTTTAATAAAATAATTAAAAAAATCATATAATTAACACTAATTCAATTTATATATAAAATTTTATTATTTATTAATTATTTTTTAGTAATTTATTAATAAATTATAATTTTTTAAAAAAAAAATTATTAAACACTTAATTTCCTTACTCTTCGACACTCAACAACAACAACAACAACAAGACCACCTCCTAACTAGCAAAAACAATCACCCTTTCAATGTTTAAAAGGTAATAAGGTAAGTACAGCCATGCAAAATCATTTTGCATACTTGTTGTGATGGGATAACAGAAACATTTTGCCTTAGGTTTTGATTTTCATGGGAGCAAAACACCAATGCATTAATGATCAAAGTGCAGGCTGTAATCCCTCTGAAGCTAGACAAGAGGACCTTGATGTAGGTAGCATTTTGAATCCAGTGGCCGTGAAATTATCACTTAGAATGGCTATATAATTATCAAAATAATAATAATAGTAATAATAATAATAATAATATAGCTAAGATTATTCAAAATTTTATTTTAATTTACTAACGGAGCCAAAGTAAGCCTTCTATTTTAATCTACCCTACAACTTCAATCATGTCTACTGACATTTTTAAAGCAAAAAATGGTCTCTCTCTCTCTCCTTTTTTTCCTTCAAATAGTATCAGAGCAGCATTTAATGATCTTCAAAGGACCCGGCAAAAATTTGTTTTTGGGTCTAAAAATCAAAATTTCATCATCATCTCGCCACTCTTTCATTTCCTGCAGCTCTCATCTCCGCTGTAATCTCAATTTCCTGCAACAATTCATTTTTTTTTATTCACTTTCAAACATCTTTACTGCATCTTGTAGTTTCTGCACTCTTAATTTCTGCGGTCTGCAATTCTGCAGTTCTTTGTACTGTACTTTTGTGCATGTTCTGGTCTTCTGCCAATCATCTACTGTAATTTCTGCAGCTTTATTGCCATAAGCTATTGCTGCAATATCTTGTTTTGCAGTTCTACATTCCTGCTTTGTCATTCTGCACTTTTGCTGCACTGCAGCCTTTCTGTTTTCGCAAATTTCAAATTTTCCCATTTTTGGTTTTGCACATTGTTCATGCTAAGGCTTCTGCAACTCCATTTACTGTAATTTTTTGCAATTTTCAAATTTGGCACTTTCCTATTCTGCATCTTGCTGCAGTTGTTTGATTTTACAATTTCTGGTTTTTGCAAATTCTAGTTGCATCAACAACTTTTTGCCATCAAGTTAAGAACCTCCATCGTGGATTTTACAATTTCTGGATTTTGCATCAACAACTTCATGTCATCAAGCTAAAAACCTCCATCATCAAGACTTTCAGGGCGAGAAAAAAATGAAGTCAAATTAGTTCAACTAAAGAAATTTTTGTTTTTAGCAAAGTGTCAAGGAGGAGTGCTGGCAAATGACACTTTGCCTCTATGATGAGTTTGTTTATATTTACAAGCGATCTTGCATGTTGTAGAAGTTTAGGAGTTTATCTTATAAAATGCAAGAGGTTTGTTTATACTTATACAAGCTATCTACATGCATTAAGCAAGCATGGTTTATATATTCATTTATGATACTTTTCTCCTCCTATATAAAGGAGCTAGATGAATAACAAATCAACTTGTTTTGCTTTACAACTTCAATCAAATCGCTCGACACTCTTGAATATCAAAAATGGTCTCTCTCTCTCTTTTTTCCCTTCATTTCCCCTATGTCTTGATCCCAATCTTAATGCTAAAACCTTTGGCAACTAATCTAACATATTCCGATAGCCCTTCTTTTTTTTGTGGGGGGGGGGGGGGCGGGGGGGGTTATAATAGGCAGACGAAAATTCATGAACGAGCATAATTGTTACAAATCATCAGAGACCTACATGCATGCAGTTTCCAGCAGCCTAAGTATCGAGGGAGTTGCACCATTTTTCCAGTAGAAACATGGAATTGCGGAGTTTGACGTTCTTTCTTTAAAAATTGTTGCAGAATCACAACAACTCCATTGGATGAGAAGGAAGTGGTAAAGGCAAAAAGCTCCGGACTCTCAATCCTAGTTCAGTATTGGGTTTTTGATCTCTTTGCAGATGGTAATATATATTATTAAGTTATCTACGTAACTTCTGTCGATTAAGGACGTATTTGTAGGAGTCTACCACTTTGTAATGTTCTTGTTTACAGCTGTAAACCTTTTCTACAGAATTTGTTAATTTTTAAATACATGTCAAAATTTTTGGCTTTTGGCTTAAATTTTGTAATTGTTTCTTACTTGTCACCTTCAGTGCTAGTTTTCAGATTGTTTGTTTGTAATTCTCAATCATCAGTTACTCTCTAATTGCCCGAGTAAGAACTTCATATTTTCTCGAATGCTTATCGATCGTCTCCACATGTCATGATTAATCGATTAATCCATATTGGTCCTGATCTATTGTTGAAACTTCAAATTCCATTTCCCCTTTGATTGGTCCTAAACGAGTTTGTTCCGAAACACTTGCACCCTTCTCATCCCACCGATATTAGATTCTCTTTATGCAAAGTCTCTCCAACATCCTATCCTCAGGCAAGAAATACACCAATGTACGTATGGAAGTCCATCTACATAACGAAGAAACCAAATGTACGGTTTACTTGGATTTGATAAGACAGTCTGATAGCAGTAGCTGCAGTAGTTGTAGACAAAGGAAGATATTAATTAAAAAAAAATTATATTATTCATAGTTCTAATTTTAATTTCAATTTTTTTTTCAAAGTAAAAAATTTTACAAATTTTAGTAAAATATTACTCTAAATTAACTAGTCACCAATTTATTCTAAATTACTTATTTCACCCCACTACATCGATTGATTAAAAAAAGTGATCTCTAATTATAATTATAATTAAATTAAATTAAATTAAATTATTTTTTGATTATAATCATAAATTGTAATCTAATTTTAAATCAAACCAACTAACCTTTAATATAAAAAAAAATTAAAAAAAAAGTAAAACCTTAGTACCCAGTATTTGCTGCAATGCTGGAACCACATGAATTCTTAGCTACATGCGCAAGGCTGACTATTAACTTGCTCTTAATTTCACCCACTTGACTTCATTCTGCTGATTTAGTAATTGGCATTTAAACATGTGATTAATGTGTTATGTTCTCAGTAAACCACAGTAAAAAAGCATATGATCTGATTTTTTTTTATTTATTTGATCAATTGGCTTTAACCAGATGTTCAAACTTAGAACACCTGAGTGCCAATAAGCCAAAGTAGAAAAATCTTATTGGGCCCCATTGAGTTGATTGGGTCCCATGAGGGAGACCAATTAATCGGAACCCTTCATTTTGTTTACTTATTTTGTGTGGTTGGGATCTCGCGATCTCCGTTCCGTTCTTCTGAATGGTGTCCTTTTGGTTGACGGACGGACGCAGACCAGCCGAACAACGAGAACGACCGAGGGAGCCGTAAAATGAGAACCGGCCATCGGCTGAGCCTAGCCGAGCCGAAGCAGAGATGTTGCCGTGGCTCGCGCGTCTGTCTGACAGCAGCCGGCACTTGCCGCGCATCAACGTCATCCGCACATCGACGCAACCGCCTCCTCCCTCTTTCCCAATCTGCCCCCGCGAAACCACCCATATTTACGCTGACGGAAACCCCCGAAAGTCTCGCTCCCCAGTCGACTGTTCATTTCTTGAATCATAAACGGCTCTTTTCTTTTTTTTTTTTTTTGATAAAACTCAATTTTTTATACAACTCTGTACCAAATTGGCTTGGCGATAGAATTTAATTAGAATCATTTGGTGCCCTGGGTGTGACTATAATAGGCATAAATGATGTGGATGTCTGATATTTATATTTTATATGTATATTGGTATTGTTAAAATTGAGAAAAAATTAATAATTTTGAATTTTTTTAAAATAAAATTATTTGATGATATTCTATTAATTTTAAATTTTTTATTATATTTTTTAATTTATAATATTTAATTTTAATTTTTTAAAATATTTAAAATTTTAATATATATTCAATATTTTTTTATGTTCTAAAATCAAATATATTTGATTTAAATTATTATTTTTTATTTTTTATCAATTAAATTACTCAATTTTAATTATTTTTTTATCCAAACAGGTTTTCTTAGAAGTTAATACTTATAGTTGACTGTAATAATATTATTAATTAAATTCTTTATTATAAATTTAGTTATTATCAACATATAATAATGAAATTTATTTTATTTTTAATTAATTATTTAACTTTAATTTCATTTAATCTCTTTAATATAAGTTTAATTTTAAATACTCCTAAATTAATTATGAAACTAATTATACTTAATAACTAAATTAATTTTGATTTTATTAACTATTTTTTTAATTTCAATTAAAGGTTAATTAATTTATTTGATTATTATTATAAGTATAACTCTAGTTTTATTATTTTAATAATTATTATTAGATATTTAAAATTCATACTAAACTTAATTTATATGTATTTATATATAAATATATTTTTAAAGTTGAAAAAAAAAAGCCAATGAAACACTAATGTGTTGATATATATTTAATTTTGAGAATATAAAAATATTTGATTTAAATTATAGTATTTAAAATTAACTTAATAGTTAATTTGTAATATTTATTAGTAATTTAATATAATTAAGATTTTTTTTTATATTTTTCTCTTTTAAATAAAATATAAAAAACATTTTTTTAATAATATAATAATATGAGTCTAATCTTCGTATAATTATATATTATTGAAATTAACAAAAAAATTGATAAAATTTTTATTTAATAATATTGGTTTAATTTTAAAAACATTTAAGTATTTAGTTTAAATTTTAAATTTCTTAATAAATCATATAATTTGTAATATTTAATATTAATTTAATATTTAATAAGTCATTTTTTAATATTGTAATAGAATTAAGATTTTAGTATATATCTAATTTAAGTATTTTATTTTATTTTATTTTCTTAAAAAGAAAAAAAATAATATCAAATTCACTTTATAAAATAGAAAATATTTGTAATTTAAGTTTTTTTTAAACTTTTTTTATTTAAATAAGACATAAATAAAAATAGATTTCTTAATAAATATGATAAATTTGTATATTGTATAAGATTAATAATAGTGCATATGTATTATAACTACTAAAATAAAGATAAAATAAATGAAATACTTATGTTATAGTATTTATTTAATTTTAGAAATATTTAAATATTTGATCAAGTTCTAATTTTCTTAAAAAAGTCTTGTTATTTGTAATATATAATATTAACTTAATAGTTGATTTAAAGTCTTATTTGATATTATACTAGAATTTGAATTTTAATATTTTTTTAATTTATACAAGTTATATACAACTTATAATCGAAAGAAAGTGAATAAAATACTTCTACGATGAGTTTTAATTAATTATAAAAAATCCAAATATTTGATTGAAGTTTTAATGTTTTAATAAATTTTTATAATTTATTTTATTTAATATTAATTTTATAATTATTTTATAATCTTTTTAATATTTTTTATATTATTATTACAATATAACATAAATTTCTTATTTTTATAAATGACAAATCGCTTTTTAAAATTAAAATTTAAAATTTTTAAAATAGAACTATAAATTTTAATTACCAAAATATTATTAATCAAAAATTTTTATATAAATAAAAAAAGTAAAATAAAAATAGTAAGTATAAAATCAGTTAGATTTATTAAAAAAATAAAAAATAAAAAAGGAAAAAAGAAAGAAAGAAAGAAAGAAGAAAAAGGAAGGGGGGGGGGAAGAGAAAAATCACAAGCTGAAGTTGGATTTTGTCGGTGAATCGGAGTTTTGAATTTTTCGAGCACCTGTGGATGTCCGTACAACTACTAGGCAAGAAGAGATAATTGAAAGTTGGACACGGAGACGCAAGCCGAGCCAAATGCCGATGACAGAACCCGAGCCGGCGTTAACGTCACGCGCTTTCTCACATACCGGCGATCAATCGTCTTCTCTTTCTCTCTCCAACCTTTATTCCCTAGTCTCTCGATTCATGCGTCCGGCGCGTTACGTTCGGCGCACCGACCCTCCTGCTTTTCTCTTCCTCTCGAAAATAAAATCCTAGATCCTAAGCAAGAGGCCACCACCGACGACGACGACGACGATGGGAGACTTAACGGAGTCTGTGACGCCGTCGACGGCCGCGCCTCACTCTCGCTCTCTCCCCATCCGCGAAGATTGCTGGAGCGAGGAAGCCACGTCGACGCTCGTCGACGCATGGGGCAAACGGTACCTGGAGCTCAACCGCGGCAACCTGCGCCAGAAGGACTGGCAGGAGGTCGCAGACGCCGTCAACGCCCTCCACGGCCACACCAAGAAGACGCACCGCACCGACGTGCAGTGCAAGAACCGCATCGACACCATCAAGAAGAAGTACAAGATCGAGAAGGCTAGGGTCGCTTCCTCTAACGGAAGCCTAACGTCTTCTTGGCCCTTCTTCGATCGGCTCGACGCTCTGATCGGATCTAATTTCCCGGCCAAAAAACAGCCGTCTCCGTCTATGTCCCCCTTGCATCCCGTGGCTCTCCCGCTCGTGCCTTACCGGAGGACTCCTTCTACTTCCACTCCGACCGTCGCCATGGCGGCGCTGCCACAGAAGAGGCCGGCGGAAGACGGATATTTCAGAAGAAACTACTCGGCGATGGCCGCCGCCGCCGCCGCCACAGCAGAGTCCGAGAGCGAAGACGAGGAGGAAGACGAGGAAGTGGAAGGAGAAGAGATAGAAATTGACGAGGCTGGAGAAGGAGAGGGGGTAAGGAAATTGGCGAGAGCCATAGAGAGGTTCGGAGAGGTTTATGCAAGGGTGGAGAGCGAGAAATTAAGGCAGATGGTGGACTTGGAGAAGCAGAGGATGAAATTCGCCAAAGATTTGGAGATGGAGAGAATGAGGATTTTCACTGAGACCCAGATTCAGCTCGAAAAAATGAAGAAAGGGAAGCGAGCTGGGTCCAATGGTGAGAGAGATTATTGATAATTTATATAATTCCAATTGAGGATCCGGTCCTCTTTTGTTCCTCCTAGCTTCTCTGTAAATCTTTTGTCGTAAGGTCAGGGTTTGATTTCCTAGATTAACGTTAATGCTACTGTGGATTATGAGGCACAATGGACCATGGCTAATATCAGAAGAATTTTAGATATGACATGATAATTTTATTAGCTACTTTGGTTGTATAATCGTCGTTATTTCGTATGCCTCATGCAATCTTAGGCTCGAGGAATGGGGTTCCAATTCTGATTATCGCATCTTTCTTCTGTAATGCGTAAACCGTTTTTGGTTTTTAGGCTTCGAAGAGAATAGGGGTTTATAATTTGTAAAACAGGATTATTATTTGCTTTAATGGACTTTGAGCCATCTAGACGTTAAACTACAATAATGGGAGAAGGGCTTGTTTTAGTGCTTTTTCTCTCTGCAGTTAGAACACACCTAACTATTCTTTTGCTTGAAGGGATCAAGGCCGGCTGCAGAGAGAGGTCTTTCAAGTTGTTCTTGTATTCATTCTTATGCGTAAGAGCTGCGGTTGGCTTTTTCATGTAGCGCCCTGATGCTTCGTTTGTTTTTCTTAGCTACATTCTAATATTCGCGGTACTGCCTTTCATCATGTTAAATACTTGGAAGTTCGAGGGTTCTTTTATTAAATGGTTTCTGGGGGAGTCAAGTACATTTTTAATGGTTTTCATTTCTACTGATTACATGTTGTACATCAGTTTTCAAATCATTTTGATGTAGCTTCTGCTTCGTGAGTGTTTGCTTTATTAAAGAGTTGAACGTGGGTGTTGACAAAGTATTAGTATGTTCTAACAACAAAGGACCTAGATAGCACACTGGGAATACTTGTGGTTCATCCTTTTAGCCTACTAGAGGGCAGTTCTGAGGAATGTTAAGTCTCATTGAAAGGCTATGGCTAAATTTTGTCCTTTTCAGGATGATCTGTGCGAACTGGGTGGGGAGAATGTTTTATTTTACTTATCCTGTGCCCCATGGTTTACCCCGCCATACTGTAAGATAGTTATGTAATCTGTGTTTTCCATAGGTTAGTTGTCTAAACTGTTATTTGGGGGTGGATCTGTGCATGGGGACGTTGATTTCCTTTTATTGGCTGAAGCTGATTTCTCAACAATCTGATTGACAAACTTATGCATCCTGCTGTCATGTTTCTGGCATTATGTTGGGACCTTTATGTCTCCTCAAAATGGAATGGTGGCAATTTTGACTTTATTCATGATCAATCTTGTTGACTTTTGTTTTGAGACATTGGTATTATCGGTATGAAGATTATAAACAGTCGGACATCACTTTTATTTTTAAGCAGGAACAGTTAGACGTCATTTAATTGAGTGAAGTGTTTTGTGCCCGATGGCATTAATGTGAACTTCTAGATAACTGTAGGATGAAGACTTTGAATTCATTTGTGGACCATACTGCTGACTTGTTATTTTTTGGGACGTTCATGATATGTGTATGACCAGCTATGATTATGAACAGTAAGGTATCATTTGACTGATTTAGGATCTTTTGTAAGCAGTTGGATGGGCACTTTACCTCGGTGATTCAAGTGTTTTTTTAGCTAAACTCAAATTATTCTTTGATGGTGGCATTAGCAAGGGGATCTCTGTTCTCTTTGGGGTTAGATTGTCTATAACGTTGAATCAAAATTGCTTAGGGAGATGTTTTCAGAGAGATGATGAGGGTTGTTGCATCATTGCTGGAGTTCACTGAACTACATGGGAAGAATATGATTTAAATTTTAACTCTTGCTAACTTTGGACGTGTTGAGACCTGTCCTACCCTGTCCAACAGGATTGTCTTCTCCCACCTGAAGTCCCGTGCTTTTGCCTCTGACGTGCACCCTGAAGTTTCATATCATTTTGGCTGGAGGTATGTAAAATACTAATGAAAATTAGTCAAGAAAAGGCAAGTTCTCTCATTCTGAGCTTGTTGTCTTTGGACACCGGTGCGGTAGCTCAAAAATCTTCTTCTACTATACAAACTCGGTAGTTTATGGCAAACGGGGCGGCCATATATGTTTGTTTTGTAAGTGTTCTTAATCGGATGTGGATTGGATTGCCTCTTTCGGCCCCTCGCCACAGCATAGCTTGCCTGTTTCTTCAGATAGACTGAACGGCGTGAAGGCAACCCAACGGGCATGGCATTTCTGACTTAAGAGTGTCGTGTTCTGAAATATCAATCTCATGGATTCCTGGATTTGGAACACTTATAACTTGCAATGTAACCGTGTGGGGCTCGCAATGTTGTAACCTTTCCCTCTGTTGTAACCTTCAAGTTGTCGGATCTTCGTCAAATTATGGTATTTGCCAATGTTTTTTCGCCTCAGTACTGGATTCCATGTGTCTTTGACACGAACCTATTGTAACGATTGGTGTGGCCGGGTCAATGATTGGGCTTCATGTCCTGCTTCTGTTTGAAGAGGCTTGGGATACGGGTCATCTCTAGGGATCTTGAGGCATGGTATGTGCAAAAAGCCAGATCGATTGGATTTTTGAAGGCTACTGTAAACCCACAAGACGTTTTGAAAGATTCGCCTTCTTAGCTAGTGCAAGACAGTCAACCCATTTGTTAGAACGACTTCCACGTCCATGGAGCATCCGCACCACCAACCCTAATAGTTTATTTTGAATAATTGAAAAAAAAAAAACTATAAAATTTAATTCAAACCAATGTAATTATATCAATTTTTTTTGTTGTCTCTAAAGTATAATAATTCAATTAGATTTTCATATATTTAAGAATACGCTAATAGCGTGTGATTATCAATTCTCACCAACACCAAAAATAGAGAGAAATGAATAAAATTTAATTTAATTCATTTTATCACTTAAAAAATAAAAAAAAATAAAAAATAAAAACAGAATTCAATTCTATCGAAAATGTGCTTTCAAATAAGCTGCAAATACGTTTTGTTGTACGTTTCGAGATACAGTGGATGTAAGTTTTGTGCTCATCAAAGATCACTTCTTGTCCATCTCTCTCCCACCCCGATGGCTGGCAAATTGGCAGTTATATAGAAGCAGTCCGTTTTAGGTAGAAGATAATTGGTGTTGCAACAATAAGACAGGACAGAGTAGTTGGTGAATTGAGGTCTCGACAACATGTCATTTTCAGTTAGGAAAGGAAAAACGGGGAATATTAAGTACAACAATACTGTGTATATACGTATCTAGCTAGGGCATATGCAAGAATACGTGATGTTTGTGCAATAGAGTCAGATCTCCACAATGAAATAATACTCAAAGGTGTATGATAGTGACCCTTTTACCATTTCTAATCGGGCCGCCGCTTGAATTATTGCATTTACTATACTTGTAGCAGCCTGCTAACAAAAAAGAATTAAAGTGTATGTTCTTCTTCTTTTTTTTTTTTTTTTTTATTTCTGTTTTTTTCTCTTCGGGGTTTAAATTTTTTCTTCCCTGCTGCATAGGTCACACGGTGTGAATTTCTTAGGGATGTATCATGCAAGCTTTCTTGGTTTGTTGTGTGCATGAAATGTGCAAAATTGTACTTGTGCTCTGTGGATAACGCGATTGTGTTTAAATTTGTTAATTCATCACCGTTGTGACCCATCAATTGAGCAAGATAGTCCGTATTAAATTCCAAGATGTAGCTTCCTGTGTTTGTCGGCAAGCAAAAGGATGGAAGAAAGAGTACAAAACTAGCTTCTCACGAAATGTTTCTTTTTCTTGGAAACATCTCCTAAGTTAATGGTTGAGCGACTCAGTCTGCTGTGCTGCTTGTCGGCAAACAAAATTGGTGGAAGAAAGCAAGAATATTTACAATCCATTCCCCTAAAATCTCAAGCTTTCCATTAGTCAGTCAACAACCAAGATAACAGTGCTCCATGGTTCTTCATGAATTGGACTAATCCAACCTAAGAAGATAGAAGACAAGTCTTCCTCATTTTTGTTGGGGAACAGAGCAGAGCAGCCGAAGAAATCAAAGCAAATAAAGTCTCAGCTTGTCCCCCCCCCTCCCTTTTTTTCAATAAAAAAAAAAATTATTGATTTAACTTGCAGCCCGTTATGACAAGTAACGAGTATAATGCAGAAAAGAGAGGGTTTAAACAGAACGGAGACTCTTTCTTTGGTGCAGTGAGAAGCCACGGCAACGCTTTGGATTAGATTACATTCCAATGATGCCAAATCTCTGTCCTTTTCAATGGCCCCAGGTGGTGGGACTCTCTACAGCAAACATCTGTATGAGATATTGCAACATGCAAGCCTGAACACAGTTTGATTCGAGTTTATAAAAGTTTTAAATTCATAGATATCAAGGTAAAAGGAAATTCTAATAGATAAAAGACCTGAACGTAATTCTCACTTGATTAACTGGATATGTATACTCTCGTATTTTAGAAGAATAAAAACTCTGTAGTAATTAAGAAATTCTCTTACTTTAATAGCTACTAGTGCCCACCACCAGTTTTAATAATTTTTCTCTCGGTAGTAAAATCTATAATTCTTCGTTGAAACAGTCAATGTCAACTAGTGATAAGGAACTGTCAGTCGGGGTCCATTCCATAGCGTTATGGTCATGGTTATTCTAATTTTTTGAAGGAGACTAATTATAATCAGATTTCTCAATTTTTATGAGTTTGGATAACTCTTGTTGAGCATTATAAAATCTGTTTTTTCGGGAATTTAGTGTAGCGATTTCTAACGAAATGATGAGGTGCTACTTCTACTTTTTCTTTCTTTTTATTTTTTTTTTTTGAAAGATAAAAAAAAAACCATGCCATTGGTCTGGCCAGGAACAGGGGGTTTTGCTTTCATTTTTTTTTTTTTTTTTTGGTGGGTAAAATGGGTCTTTCTTACAAGCCTTTTAACTAATTTTAGGCAATTTGGACAACGTAAAAGGACAAAATCTACCGTGATTTACCTTCACGGATGCTGTTGGCACCATCTAATTACGATCAACGTCTTCTCTAAAGAGAGCAGAATGCTCAAAGACACATGCCCCAGTCAAGCCACTTGTTCGGTGATACCTAAGATCGAAGTGCATTATTAATTATTCCGAGGTGGAAAGTTATGTTGGGACTTCTAATCCATCCACCTCAAAATCACTTTGATTATCTAATCAAAAAGTGAATTGATAAGTTATGGGCAGAGGACACGGTGGGTATGTTCTCCATCAATGATGGGTTCTAAACAGTAACGGAAAATATCAAAAGTTAACCATCCGATCTGACCTAGCCATCTAGGCCTACACCATCATATGGTGTGTTCCATTGATGATCATGAGATAAGGTGCACATGGACTCCTCATACTCTCGGGTGGTATCCTTTTTCCCAGCGTAACTTTTTTAAAATGACCACCGTCCGCAAACCCAAAAAGTTTTAGAAGAGTCTAAATGGATTGGTCAATTGGCTAATCCCAGCGTCCAGGGATACAAATTGCTAGCTTTTCGTCGATGACTATGCTGCAAAGGCACAATTTAGCAAACACCCCTTTCTGAACCTGTAACATTATGACATTGTTTTATAACTTATATATATATAGATATAATATTTTCATAAGTGAACTTCTGAGTGTATGAAATGTATGTTTTTGGGGCTTTAGAAAGAAAAAAGGATGGCGTAATCCATCCTCCATTTATAGAGTGACGCAGCACCACGTTGACAATATAATACTGTTGGATGAACATCAATGAATTCTCCAAATGCATAAAGCATTTCATCACTCAGCTAAAGCCAGAAAAGAAAAGAGATCAAAAGAAAAAGGAAAAAGAGTTTCCTCAAAGATATTGTAAAAGTAGTATCAATGTATCGAAATTGCAGCACATAATGATCATATCCAAATCACTTTCGATTCTTTATTTCTTATTGATGCAAAGATATTGAGTAACAGCAAAGCAGGAGTGGGTTTATCTCAGTAAACGGTCTCTCTCTTACTCTTGTGCACATGATCAAACAACTCCAAGCAAATTTTAGACTTCTTCCTTTAATCTCTCGTGGTTGCAAATCATAGCTTCCACGAACTTCTGAAAATAAAATTTAAAACCACACTTCAATGAAGTTCACTCCTCAGGCTCATCATCATCGCTATAATTTCCAAACCTTGACCCTCTTCACTATTTTTTCATCTGTGCCGATATATACACTAAAATAAGCAAATTTCAAAGGAAGGGAAGGAAAAGTACTGAAGAAAATTGAATGGTAGAGAGTTCTTCTTGAAACCTATGGAGCATTAGAACTAAAAAAAAAAGAATAATCACAATTCACAACCAACAGAAGGGCAGTGGAAAATCATAAGATTGATACCAAAACCCTCAATCAGGCATCATTATTTGGTGTCTCAGATATGCTCTCCAAATGGGGTCTCCACACTCCAACTCGGCCTCTTCTGCGATCCCTTTGTGTTGACATCTTCTCCGATAGTATCTCACTCAAGTACCGATCAGAAAGGAGGAGGCTTGTTGTCATCGAGATATTACTGCTCACGTTGCTGTTGCTTTCACTACTGACGTTGTTGCTGCTGAAATCTCTTTTCTTTCCTCTGCCACTGGACCCTCTGGCTGATCGACCAGTCTTCTCCGCGGTTGGCGGAACAGGCATGAGGAAGTAGATCTTCCCTCGTTGGAGCTCTGCGTCGGGCGGGACTATGACGATCTTAGGGACCATCCCATCGTCGGACCGCGAAGAGGGTTTTTTCAGGACGTGCTTTGGGTGTGCTTTCATGATCTCACCTGCAAGGATTGTGCCGCTGATCTCTTCCACACGGCCATTGGTGTGTACTATCCGAATTACGTCCAAGGCTCCACAGGGTAGAATGCAAGAGATGCAGCACCTTATGGTGTTCTTCATGGTCCCTCTCTCCTACCGCCCTTCTCTCTCTATCGGTGAGAGACTTTCATGGGGGGAGAAAGAGAGAGAGAGAGAGAGAGAATAATAAACGAGAGAGTCGTAGGTAAAGAGACAGGCCATAGGAGGAGATTGATAATGAAAATTATCAAAGACAAAAGAAAAAAGAAAGAGAAGGGTCTTTGTTTTTATTTTTTTATTTTTTTTCTTTCTTAATTTTCTTTTTAGCTATCATTATGAGCGAGTGGGAATCAGTCACTCAAAAACGAATTGGCTACCAAATGATGGTTTTATGTGCTCTTTTTTTATGGCTCTCTCTCTCTCTCACACACACACACTCTCATATTGTGTGTGTGTGTGTGTGTGTGTGTTGGGGGGGGGGTGAAGAGGGAATTTTGCTAGCTTAGCTTAGGATGAAATTCATGGCATGAATAATTTCACCTCGCTGTGTACTATGCCTTTTGGATCCATCATTTAGGGCCCCCCTCCACCCCTCCCTGAATTCACCAAGTTCGATAATTTGGGGGATTGGGTTTTGCAAAGGTTGGGAGAGGGCCTATGGGGTAACACATGTTAGTGTATGATTGGAACTTGCCAAGAAGGCTCAAACAAACCTCCCTTGGCATAGGGGGCAATCCAAGGCACGTATCTCAATCAAAAAAATTGACATGTGTCGCAGCTCTACTCATCAACTACGGTTAGTTGGAGGCTATTAGCCGGTTCGATGTGTGTGTGTGTGTGTGTGTGTGTGTATTGGGCTTAGTTTAGGGGAGTGAGGAAAGAGGGCGTAAAGAAATATTCTTTTTGAGAGGAGTTGTGTGTATCTTTCAATATCCCCAAGCAAGATCATGTGGGTTGTGCCTTTCATTGGAAAGTGAGGTTTTGATGGACTTGCTCTACTTTATCTCTTTGTGGAATTTTGGCTTGTGAGTGAGGTGCTTTGACTCTAGCGAGGGTAATTTGTCTACTTGCTCGACCTTTTTGCATAATTCCAACAAGACCCCAACAATACTTCTCTCTCTCTCTCTCTCTCTCTCTCTCTCTCTACCTCCAGCATGTTTTTCTGAGCTGTTGTCTCAACTAATACTATCATTCCCTTTTGCATCTACAAAAATTGTAAAGAAGTCCCTTCTGTTTGGAGTTAAAAGTTTTATAAAGAGATTCTCTTGTAAAAGTGAAACTATAAAATTAAAAAATGGGATCATGACATACAATGAAAAATTGTTCAAGCTGATGACTTTGTAGATGATCGTTGTCTTCAGTTGAATGATTGATTTGATCATTGATGATTTCAATATGGCTACATAGACTGGTCGAATTGTCAAAAATGAGGTAGTTAAGGGACTATTTAGATGGGGTGATCTGCTATTAATCTTTTGCGATGTCCCATCCGCATTGTGCCCATCCAACAAATGGTTCGGATACTCTCTAAACTGTTCTTCAAATATATAATTGAGTAACATATAACTTTGTTATTGAAAACTAAGATTAATGTCTCGCCCAACTCAATCTATAACATTGAGGGAACTATCAGATGCACGAGTATGTTTGCAATTATATTAGAATGTTGTACTTGAACTTTTTCTTCTTTGGTCGGTAACTGGAGTTCACTAATTCTAATAGAAGCACGCTTTTAACTAATATTTCTAATTACCTTAATGTCATGTTTTCATCCTTTCAAAGCAATTCATAAGTGTAACGGGCACAAGATGATTGTTAATGGGAATTTTTATTAGTCACTTTTTAATTTTTGATGTTTTCTGACTGAAACAAACGAAAAATGAGAGTTTCAGCTTTTGTTGTGGACAACCTTCTAAATGCATGCAGTACTGAACACATCGTTATCCAATGAGTTGGGACAACACGGCCACCTCGCATATTGTGCATAAAAAAGAACCAGGTTTATAACCATTCATATCAGCCTAAAGAAAATGATCAGTTACCTAGTTCAACCCCATTTCTTCCCTCAATTCAGTTTTTTAAATAAAACAAAGTGCTTTGTTATTTTCCTTCGTTTTTCTCCTCCTTTCGCTCTCTCATCATCTTTCAGGATATCAACTATACAGTGCAACAAAGTACATGACAATAACCCAGTTAATTGAATTTGTTTTGGATTCTTTACCAGTGTACTCATCGTGAATATCCATGACATCAATTTCAAAAGGAGGGAATCTCTTCAATGAAATCATTAATTTAAGGGTAAAAAAAAAAAAAACAGAGAAAGAAATAAAACAGGCGGAGGTATAGGCATCAATAATTTCAGGTAATGACAGTTCAAAAATAATCCAAACATAATTTATGAGGCTGCTTGGAGAAGGATACAAAAACTACGAGCTTGAATTCAGCAGTATTCTAAATTTCCGGGATTGTGTCTGATTAACTGATCATGCTAGAAGTCTGCAATGGTCCAAAAAGTCAACATCAATAGCCTAGTAGTTATAGATGATTGATGACCTTTCTCAAACTTGAGTTTATTTTGTCTTAAAGACAATCTTTTTTAATAAGTTTTTTTATATAATAATTAATTATAATTGATGGTAATAATAAATTAATATTTATTTTATACTTAAATATTATATATATATATATAAATTTTTAAAAATTATAAAAATAATAATTTCACACATACAAACCAAGTTAAATTATTTCAATATCTTTTGAAAGTTATTCATAACAAATAATAATTTCATACATTTTTTCTTAAATTTGGTAATATAGTTATTTATGATATCTATTTCAATTTAACAAAACTTTTATACATTAATGATTTATCCTTTTTAATCTTATACTTTGACTTCATGTCTTTAAAAATCAATTTCATGTAACGTTTTGTAACTTTGTCTTTATTCATAACATTCAAATGTCAAAATCTTTAACTCATTATCGTCAATATAATTATTAAGAGTGTTTTTAACAAAATTCTTTGGACTTTTTTTTACCAATTTCTTTAAGTTCTTTGAATTTAAAAAAAACTTATAAAATACAACATTAGATAATAAAGTCTAAGAATTTATTTTTTATTATATTTTATAATATATGATATTTTTAAAATACTATTTTATAAATACTTCACCTTTTAGTTTTTCATTTTAGACAAAAAAAAAGCAACTTAATTAAGTTAATTTTAATTTTTAATGCAATGAATTCTTAACTTTTAACTTTTCTTTAGTTCTTAACTTGACAAATTTTTATAACTAATTTTTTTTTACTCATAATTTAACATATCCTTATATTTGAATTTTTTTTCAACCTTTTAATTCAACTCATAATTCTTTATATTAAAATTAATTGAGATGTTCATAATTTTAAATTTTAATTCAACTTTTAAATTCTTTATCACTTTTACAACCTATTAATCTTCTTTACTTTTCAATTATACTCTTTATTAACTTTTTGACTTTTCATTCTAACCTATTTATTTTCTTTTTTATTTTATTATGTCTAATACTCTCTCTTTTCCTTTTTTTTTTTCCCCTTTTATTTTGTTTTTTTTCTCTTTCTTTTCTTTTTATCTTTCTTTCTCCTTTATGGCCTTTTGTTTTTTTTACTATGTAGATAGCTTCACAAATAAGGGTAATACTATTAATAATGGAGAGGTTAAACAAGCCTTCATCTTTAACATAGTGAGATGTGGCAATGAGACATATATGCTCATTTCTTCTTAAAGTAAGTATGATATAATCACTAAATCAAAAATTATCTTTGATAATTCTTCAATTTTGTGATGGTGGCTCCATTCTTTCTTAGTTCTTGAATTATGTATTAGTTCTTAGATGATTCCTACATTGAGTATTAACTCTTATATGATTATCTGATCAAGTATTAGCCCTAATAATTTTGGTGTTGATTTTTCTTATTTGTGGCTCTTTTGATTAAATCGCTTTGATACCATTGTTAAAACTTAATTAGTTTTGATACCATTATTAACTAGTTATATGAAAACTTTATAACTTTTATTAATCTAAAAGTGTTATGCAACAATTAATTGAGAAGTATACACAAATAATATAAATACTAGTCATACTAATAACTCAATATAGCATCTTTTAACCAAACGTATAACAAAAAAGTCTTCACTCATTAGTTCATAATAAATTAAAATACTTAAATCTTTATATATTAGATTATATTTATTCTTAATTTAATATTGAAACCATATTAAATAAGATTCAACCACTTAATTTTTACTTGAATATAAATTTATAGTCAGTAACAAATCTTAGTTAACTTAAGGCTTAATTTGAGTTGCAAGCGAAAAGATCGATTAATTGACTTAGCAATCCAATATTTGTTTGGTAAGAAATTTAGATGAAAATATCATAACTTTTGCTAAAAAACAAAGAAATACATGGAAAACTATAAGATAAGTTGTTTTTATATGCTAACATGGGCTTGATAGAATCAATGAAAGTGCCAAATATGGTATGAACAACATCCTTTGTGTTGTGTGAATGAGGAGCTAAGAGGTTAGTTGCTTGGTTAATACATTAATAAAGGCCATAACTTTAAAGGAATAATACTTGGTGGTTGGGTAATAATGGATTAACATTGTGTAGGGATAGAACTAGGATTAGTCATAATAAGAGGAACATTTTGGCCATTTTCAAATTTTGCTCACAATGCCTTGAACGAGTCCATCTTACTCATCATAACATTTTGCTAAGGTTCTCTTTAGCTTTTTATTACTGACATATCTAACCTTAATAAAGTTCAATCACTTAAAATTATCAAGCTTATCACTATTTACATTTGATTTATTTATTAAACAAGTTTTGAAATTATGGCAAGTTTTTATCAAATCGAGCCAACAAGTTCCTAATAAGTGTGTTGACTCATTTGCGACCTTACTTATCAATGAAGCACTAAATGAATTTTGATGTTACTAAACTTAATTAATATTATATATAGATATAGATTGATTAGGTATTTATCCTTAATATGATACCTCTAATTTGAAAATCTTGTCATGTTTAAAAATAAAGTGGAAAATCAATTTATCAAGTCAATAAGCCTAAATTAATATTCTATATAAATATAGAGAAGTCATTTATTGATCAATGAAATGTTTTATTAGTATGTTGTATATGTATTAAAACATAAACTAAAAAAATTATAGGTACTTATTAAAATAAAATTGTTTAAATGAAAGGTAATTTTTCTTAATCAAACTTCTTTGTCAAGGAAATAGATATTGACAAACTAAAATGTTTAAGATAGCTTACTTTAGACATTCTTACATATGATTTGTTGTTTTAGGTAAGCCGGGGAGGGGATTGATGCTATAAGACTTATGATCTAGATAATGTAATTTTGTCTAATTATAAATTCAAAACTTGTGATGCTGTTAATGTAATTTTTTCTAGTTATAAATTCATTACAAATAATTGAGTTTGCCACTTGTTCCTTTCAGCATGAATAGAGGAGTGAGAAACTAAAAAATTAGGAATCCTGTAATTGAGACTCAGGCTTAGATTTATTCTTGGAAACTTATAGTTGACATTGTCTTTGTAGTCTTTTGTTATGCCTTATTTATGTAGTAATCTCATGCATAAATCTTTTTTAAGCAAGCCCTATTTTTACTTTTGGGATTGATTAGTTCTCTAAGGATAATTTTTCCATTAATTGCTAAGTGGTGTACATGCAAAAAGCTTGGTTTCCCTTTTATGCTTTACTTACCTTTTTGCTTCTTTTTCTCATAAATTTGAGATAATTTGGTCATTTTAAAGGAGGTCTATGAATAACATGATGATAGATGACTTAAGAAGAAAAAATTAAGGTTAAAGATACATAAGATTAAAAGAGGGAAAAAGATTTTGAAAAAAAAGGAGAGTGACTCAAGTTAAGGGTGATGTCTGTAATATGATAACTACAGATATTAACTTCCACAATAGTTTTCTTTACCCCTTTTTTTCGTTTTATTATTGTTTTAAAGATATTGAATATTTTTTTATTTGTAATAAATAACTAGAATAATAAATTAGAGTAATGAGATGTAGTTTAATTTAAGGTTGGTTTGCTTGAGTTTTTATAGGGTATTTATATTTTTTTGGATTGAGTGAATTATTTAATTAAAGTGGAAATTTGATTTGTTTATTTTGAGTTTTATTGATACTTTTATACTTGATCACCATAAAAGTAAATTTTTGTGTTGTGTTGAAACCGACAGATGAGATATAATTATATACTAAATAGATAAGCATGCAAACTTTAGGATAAGCATATGAATAAGTTTTATGATGTTGCATGATTATTTGTATTTAATGAATTTAATTTATTTTTTCATAGGTTCAATAGAGAATTGCATATATATTAGGTATGACAAGTATTACTTGATAAAGAACACTTATTATTATAAAGAAAATTAGCCTTTAAATTGTGAACTCGTAAGAATTCAATTTAATTTGCCCATGTTAGGTCAAATCTTATAACCTTAATTCCCAATTTGATTAAAAAAATCTCAAATTCTTTTATATTGTTAGTTTATCAATTAACTCAATTTTATTATTTTTCTTAAAATCAAGTTTCTTTTACCAATTTTATTTAATTTTGTAGTATTATAAATCATAATTGAATTATCTTTTTTCTGTGGATAAGACACTTGAAATATTCATCGAGACCAATCATATGCAAGAAAGAAAGAAAGAAAATGGTACTTTTATGGGAAAGTGTAACTACTAGCTATAGAAGATATGAGACGAGGAAAAAGAAGACAAAGATTGTAATAATAATGTAAAGAGCTCACACAAAATTTTCTTGGTTGTAATTTTTTATATATATTTCATTCTTAATTAAGTGCCCTAATAAAAGGTTTTTTTTTACACAATTTAGGTACATTATTGATGATCAAAATGTATGCTTTTCATACTTGTTATGCTTATCTATGAAGCTAACTCAACTTATTGATATTAAGTTGTCATGTAACACCACTAATGCAAGGTTTAGCTAGTTTGACAACTATTAAATCTAACTTAATACATTACAACATAATTACTCATTAGTTACATCAATTAGACCTATTTGAAGACTAATGACAAAATAACAAAGAGCATCATACATAAACAAAATAAAGCTTTCATTCATTACTGTTGAAGTTATTGTAATCTTCATAGCGTAACTTAACTTCTAGTTCTTCTCCTTTAATTTTAAGAGCTTGAACAATAAAGAAGTTAGGTCTCACAACACTCTTCTTTAGCTTTTTTATTGTTTAATCCCATATGATCTCTTAGATTTTCAAACTTAGTCTTTGGTAAAGACTTAATCATGATGCTACGATTGTAAATTAGAGTTACAATGTACTAACACAATTTCATTGTCTTATTAAACTTCTTTAATAAGTTAATACTTGATTTTAATGTATTTTATTCATTTATGGAATATAGGTTTTATGGAATTAGCAATGGTAGATTTATTATCTATAATGATCTTAGTAGGCATATTTTGCACACATTTTAAATTAGTTAATACTTTCTTGAGTTATATTACCTAATTTACTACCTTTGTAGTTGTGATATATTTTGTCTCAATAATGAATTATACTATTATTGCGTGCTTCTTATAACTCTAGGTTATTAAAGTTAAACTAAAAGAGAAAATGTGACTTAATATGCTCTTTATGTTTTTATAAGAGCCACCCCAGTCACTGTTTAAGTAACTCTTTAGTATTAGTTTCCCTTTTTTTGTTAAACTTTAATCTAAAGTTAATGTGCTTTTTACATACCTAAGAACTCTTTTAGTAGCTTAAAAGTGTGATTCATTAAGACTTTGCATGAATTTAGAAAGTAGACTTATTACAAAATATGATATTAGTCTTAGTTATTATTAATATAATATATAGCTAATTAAACTTTTATATAGATTTTCATCTACTTTCTTAACTCCATATTTTTTATTGAAGTTACCTAGTTAAAATAAGTGGTGTGGAGATTATCTTGTAATTTCACATCTTAAATTTACTAAAAACCTCAAATGCATGCTTAGTTTAATTCATGAAAATGACTTTATGAGTATATATAATTTGCATCTTAAGAAAGTAAGACATTAATACCAAGTTTAGCATTTTAAAGACTTTTTTCATGTTTGTCTTAAACTTGTCAATTAAACTATTATAGCTTTCAGTGATCAACAAGTCATCTATTGTAACAATTAATAAAATGGCTTGAGTATTTAAGGGTATAAAGTAACTTCGCTATTGCTTCTTACAAATCCTTTTTACATTAGATGCTTATCAAACCTATTATTATAGGCCTTAAAAACTTGTTTAAGGCCATATTAAGCTTTTTGAAGTAAGTTGGTCTTATGACTACTCAATGTAAACTCCTCTCTTAACAAGCCATTTAGGAATGTTGATTTTATATTAAGTTGAAACACCATCCATCCTTTTTAAGCTATAAGTGTTAAAGTAACCTAATTATATCAAGTTTACTAATAAGTGCAAAAGTTTTAAAGTAATCCATTTCAAGTTTTTATAAATAGTCTTTAATAGCTAGTTTGAATTTGTATTTATTAAGAATGTCATCTATATTTATCTTAACTTTAAATACCCATATAACACTAATTACTTGTTTATGTCGTGGTCTTTTAACCAGCTTCCAACTATTATTTTTTTTTAATCATTTCAATTTTAACTTTCATAGCTTTTATTCATATAAGAAATTTAGAGGTTTTTTCATGGTTAGCAAGTTTAAGAGAAACTACATTGCTCTTTTCATAGACTTCAGTAAGTGATCTGCTTCCTTTTATTGATACATCATTAAACTCAGTTACTTCATCATTCACGAATATCAAGTTGTAAAGGAGATTAGTTGCTGTTGGAATTTTAGATTTCATTACCTAGTTGAGCTTTATCCCAATCCCAACTACTATTTTCATTAAATTTAATACTTCTACTCACCAAAACTTTATATACCTTCAAATTGAAGATCCTATAAGCTTTGACATTTGGATTATAATTTGGATACTCCTATTTTAACATTAGGATCCAACTTGTTAATTTTGGACTTAGAAATAAGGCCATACATCTATAACCAAAGACCTTTAAGCATTAAAGTGAAGGCTTGGTCCTATGTTAGGCTTCGTATAGAGTCTTGCTTCTTTCTAAAGCTTTGGTAAGTAACTTATTGAGCAAATAAATAACAATGTTGATTGCTTCTACCTAAAACCTTTTTGGCATGCATTTCTTAAATAATAGGCATTTGATTATCTCTAATATAGTTCTATTCTTTCTTTCACACATCCTATTTTGCTGAAAGGTGTAAGTAATTATGAATTTATAATGAATCTTAGTATCTTGATATATTTTGTTAAACTTATTAAATGCATATTTAGTGCCTTTATCTAATCTTAACATTTTCATCTTATAGTTAGCTTGATTTACAATTTAAAGTTTGAATTTAAGATATTAGATACCTTTAACTTATGCTTTATAAAATAAATCCATCATATTTTAGTACAATCATTTATAAATAAGATGAAGAATCTACTATCATTTATTAAAAGAATGCTCATAAAACCACAGACATTAGTGTATATGAATCTAGCCTTTCAATAGCTCTCTTAGCCTAGTTTACAAGAGATGGTAGCTTGCCTTATTTTTTAAATTGACAAGCTTTATAGGCCTAAAGAGAGTCTATTATAACAAGTATATTTAAGCCTAATTGTTTCTCATATAAGTGTTTTAATGATGAGCGACTAAGATACCCCAACCTTTTATGCCATTAGATAGAGTCATCAATAATATATGCAAGAGCATAACTATGCATGAGATTCCAATCAATTATGAAACTCTTATTCTTCATCTCTACAGTTAGCAGTTTATGATCTTTAGAGTTTATAATTTGATAGGTTTTATTTTTGAAGAGTAATGTATAAGCCTTTTTAATCAATTTTCTAACATTGAATATATTTTGGTTAATATCATGAACATAGAGAACTTTATATATAAGTTTAGTACCTATTGTTATCATAATAACTATAAATCCTCTTTTGTCCACATTAATAAAGTCTTCATCCCCACCTTTACTTTGGATTTGTAGAGTTGACCTAGTATCTCAAACTTCCTCGCATCCTTTAACATGTAATAAGTACAATCATTATGTATTAGTTAGTTCTTAGCACTGCTTCTATTATCATTGTAAGCTATCATGAAAAGTTGCTCCTCTTATTACTAATTCTCTATTGCTTGAGTTTGTTAATGTCTTGATTATTGATTTTCT
This sequence comes from Bruguiera parviflora, assembly GCA_019804595.1. Taxonomy (NCBI): domain Eukaryota; kingdom Viridiplantae; phylum Streptophyta; class Magnoliopsida; order Malpighiales; family Rhizophoraceae; genus Bruguiera; species Bruguiera parviflora. Next base: position 5,061,843 of record CM034060.1, read on the forward strand.
TTATTCTTACATACTCTTGCCATATGTTCCAACTTCTTGTAAATTTTATATTATGTATTTAGTCTATATTAGCAATACTTTTTAGTAAAAGTTGTCTTAGTGTTTGTAAGGAGGATACACTTCTTCTTCTATTCTCCTTTTATACTACTCTTAACTTCACCTTTCTCCTTGTTCTTCTTACCATTGCATTGCTTCCTTAAGCTCGGTAATAGCTTGTCTCTACTTCTTGCCACTAGAGCAACTTTAAAGGAGTCATTTTGTATAATTGCCCTTTCCTAGTTCAAAAACTTATAAGACATTAACTAACTCAACTAGTATAAACCTACTTAAGTTTTTAGAGTTTTCTAAAGATGAAATTTTAGACTTATACTTCTCTAACAAGCACACTAAGGCCTTTTCCATTATCCTTTGGTTAGTTAAGTCCTCTCCTAGTGGTTTAATCTCATTGATAGTCTTCATAAGTCTATTTGCAAATTCCTTGACAAACTTAGTGTCCTTTATTTTAAGACTTAAATTCTTCCCTCAAGTTTAAGACTTGAAAATTTATTGTCTTATCATTGCATGAAACTCTTCCTTTAGCTTTTCCTAAACTTCTTTTGTACTCTCATATGTTATTATTTTGGTCAAGATGAGATTTATCACACTAGAATAAATGCATGTAAGAGCTTTATACGACTGAGCTGTCTATTCACTATGATGCTCAGGCTAAACCACAGTGGGGTTATTGGGGAGTATTGGAACTTAATCTCTATTTTCAACTATCCTCCATAAATTAAGAGACCTTAAACTGGTCTTCATCTTAACAACCCATATAAGATAGTTCTTTCTACAAAATACTGGTGGAGAAAAGGTTGAAAATGAGTTGTTGGAAGTCACTTTAGTTTCTCTAAGTGTTTAAAGGTCTTTTAAGAAGGGAGTCTCCCTGGTTTTCTTCACACACAAACATTAGAACACAGGTCTTGTAAGATCAGGGGTGGCTCTGATAGAGAAGATAGAAGAAGAAGAAGATGAAGATTGCAACAGCAATGCAAAGTGCTCACACAGATTTTTCTTGGTTGTAATTTTTTCTACACATTTCTTTGTTAATCAAGTGGCCTTATAAAGGGTTTTTGTACGAAATTCAGGGACATTAATGCTGATCAAAAGACATGCTTTCCGTACTTGCCATGCTTGCAGATGAAGCTAACTCAACTTAGTGCTCTTAAACTATTATCTAACCCCACTAACACAGGAATCAACTGGTTTGAGAGCCATTGACTCTAACTTAATACATTACAAAACAATTACTCATTGGTTAGCTCAACTAGACATACTTGAAGACTAGTTACAAAATAACTGAGAGCATTGTACATAAACGAAATGAAGCTTTCATTCATTACTGTTGAAATCTTCATGGTGCAACTCGGCTTCTAGTTCTTCTTCTCCTTTAATGTGGGATCTTGAGCAATGAAGAAGCTAGTTCTCACAACAGGTACCAATTCTGTGGACAATCAGTTCACATCTTTATATGAGTCTGGCTTGTAGAAGCAATGATCTATATGTAGAATCTGTAGAGACGAGGAGAATCTGAACTTTCAAGCCTGTCAAAGCTGAATGTGTCAAGTTGCTTCCATAAATCATTATCGTAACATATGTTTAAACATCCAAAAAGTGAAACGAGAGCTAGTACCCGCCGTTACTTGCTTAACTTGAAGACGACTATCCTCAATTTGCCAGTGGGCATGGGTACTGCTGCTTTGCAGACTGCCTCATGTTTATGAAATACTAGCATTTCATGCCTGGGTCTTAAACTCTTCTCTAGTACACTGAAGGCTGAATCTATCAGAGCTTGATGGGATTGGACGGAAGCTGCTCTACTTTATCCTACAATAGGAATTTAATGAATATATTACCACTGACACTCAAGTCTAGTTCATTTAAGAGGAAAAGAAAGAATGAAGTAAAGCTATTACATTATTACTTGGGCTTGTCATTGACCAAAAATCTAGAGTTATCTCTCTGCTTCTCTGCTCTGTCCATCTTCATATCGACAAATCTGGGCTGACATTGGCAAGGATATTGCCAGCCTTCTTGGGGTTTTGGTCCATCTTCCTTTTCTTAGACCCATCTTGTTGTCTTTGGATGAGAGATTGTTGGTGCTTTTCTTTTAGATCCCTCCTTCAAATGGGGAACTTTTGCTCTGGATCTGCAATTCAAGAGTGGAATTTTCTTGGAGAATTTTGACTCAGTCCACCTGATCTTTCTTTATATCTGGCATGAGGTAAAGGTAAGAGATGTTATGGCCACCAGGTTGCAGATGGTGAGGGAGTTTCAGCTTGATCAAGCTTCCCACGTTCGATCCATCTTGTGTTATTTGTGACTTTCCCAACAGAATTGGAGTTTATCATTTGGTCTAGTTTTCACAAATGGTTGCAGTTATGCAGGTCATTTGGATTTGTTAAAAGCTCTGTTTTTCTATTGTTGTGGGTTTTGTACGTATAATATCTTAATGCCTATTATTTGGATTTGTTAAACATTTTTTCTTTCTTTTTTTTTGGTGGGTTTTGTACCTATAATGTCTTTGTACTCACTCGCATGATTGTGAATGAAGGAATTTTCCGGTGCTCAAAAAAAGGGAAAAAAAAAAAAACTGACCTAAATATAGAAGCATTTGTTGCTCCTAATTTATTAGTGTTGGATGAATTTACGATTGCTGTTTTTTTTTTTTTATAATTCCCTTTGTTACTTTTGTTTTACTGTACACATTCAATTCTCACGTCATGGGTTCATGTAATAAACATAGCAACGACAACGACAAGTGATGGGGGTAGAGATTGCCTCCCTGATTCCTGTCCTCCTAATCTCAACCAAAATGCATGGAAGAAGTTCTTCGAAATTAAATACAAAATCAATGTCTTCCTAGAAACCTTTTGCTCAAGTTCTTGTTGAAGCAAACATTTTCTTTTATTGCAAATTCAATTCAAACAGACATTAATATTAACAAAACAACATGGTATCGCATAGAAATAGAATTCCTGGCGAGAGCAAGTGGTTTCCACGATATGATTATCCCTATAGGAAATGCAGTGGACGCCCCAATAAAAATCATAAGCCACAAAAGGTTACGATTGCTATAACTCAATAATCTGTCTGTGGAGAAATTGCCATACATATCAGCTACAAGATGTCATACCACAGATTCTTTGGCATTATTTCCGCTATGAATATAGGGACTAAGCTTGTATAGCATCGTCATTAGCCCCTGTTCATTGAATAGCTGCAGGAAGTAGGTGGAACTGCAAAAGAGAACTAAGAGAAAAAACTACAATGCCATCCTCACAAAAATTGTCTCTTTAAAAATTTTATATGATTGTAGTATAATGAGTAAAATAATAAATTATTAATTGGGACATGAACGGGACCGAGAATGGAGGTGGATGAGACGAGGACGAGTCGGGGATATTATTAAGTACCATTCCCATCCTATCCCCGTTTCAAGATTCGGGGATTAGGGATCCCCACCCTTTATCTCTTGTTACCATCCTTGGAACCCATCCCTGTCAGTTGGGTTGCTTAGAGCAAAAATTTGGGGACAACGTGTTACTGAAATTGACCCTTTAGATGTGGAAGAAGATCAGTAGTAAAGTAGTGCATTACAGACTGACTCCTAAAAATATCACAGCCCCTTCAACCTGGTGAAGAAAGTTGACAATGTTAGGTATCGTCTACAATTGTCGAAGAGGTTGAAACTTCATCTTAACCTTTAATGTTATCTTCCTACAGCCGTTCTGTCAAAGACATGATGAGCCTCCTAAAAGACAAACAAGGCATGCTCCCCCAACAATCATAAAGCAATTTTAGCATGGAATGGATAGAATCCTCGACCACAAAACACATGGGTAGTGTAAAAAAAAAATTGTCGGACTAAGTATTTGTTTAAATGGAATAATGCAATAAATAGTGAAATTAGTTTGGAAAGAGACGCGACTCTATAATGGTTTGAAAAGTTAATTCAAGACTATTCGTTCTCTTTATTGATGAAAAGCATTAGTTTTAATAGGTGGAGATAGTTTATTAGCCCCTTAACTTGATTGATACGAGTGTGCAAACAATTGGTAACACCTTGCACAATGTTGCAACAACACGCACTAGTTGCCCGACGGTGCACATTGAACAACAAAATGACTGCTAGTAGTGTTTCCTTTTATTAAGTAGTTAGAAAACTCTGATACCCTTTTGGAGAGTAATATACGTCTCACACCAAAGTCAGTCAATACATGACAACCGAGTGAAGGGATGGTTAAGGCATGCCAAGGATGCTTGATGTGGACTATGGGCGTTGGCCAACAATGCACTAACATGTGACTACAACAGCGTGGGTGGGCGAGCCATGCATGTGGGTTGGTTAATGCGCAGACATGTATGACATGTCATATTCACTCGAATGACTTGTCAGTTGACGAGAGTTGGTTGAAAAAATTGTTGGGCCTAGGCATCTGGTTCAAACAACAATACCTTGTGTGGGAAATTAGACATGATGGTTAATAATGTCTACTGTACGTGTGGTCTTTTAGATTAGGACAAGCATTTAGATAAATACATCTACCCAAAAAAAAAAAAACTAGGTGGGATTATGGGTGGTTATTGCATATTCTAATGATGGCTTGATAGCCTACATATATATATATATATACAAGCCTACAGAAATAAGGACAATTGACACCCCCAACTATCATAGAATTGGCCTACTGAAAAGAAAAAAAAAAGAAAAGAAAAAAAAAATATATATATATATATATATACACACACACACATGTTGTGGTTGCCTAAAATGGACAGAGAAGAGTCAATGAGGAAACTTGTTCTTTTTGTACTTGAGATGAGTAATGGAAGGTTGGAAATATTCTTATATGTAACACGTTTTTTGCACGGCATAGGGTATTTTAAATATTAATTGAAACAAAGCATATTTAATAAGGGATATCTTGTTCCACAACGAATTCATAAAATTTGATTTAATTCAAAAAGCTAAGAGTAGAATTGTTTGAACAGTTAGAATGGTGCATGAAATTAAACAATTGATATAAATTATATGATATGCAAAATTTATGTTTAAAACTAAGTTGTCAAATATTAATTCACTAGTTTGATTTATGTATGGGGGATAATGTAAATGTCCCTAATCATCAACATTACATGTACTAGGTCTCTCTTCTTCTCCACATGTTTTCCCAATAATTCTCTTTTCCAATCCCCATAGTCTTTGCGACACAACATCAATTGGGTTTTCTTTGTCCTAGGATGTTCAAAAAAAAAAAAGAAGAAAAATTTAGTTAACTAATGATTGAACTATTTCAAAGGATTTGAAACTATAATTAGCTCAATCAAATTTCTTAGTGATACATCAAATTGATATAAATTGATTTTTGGTGTGATTATAATTATTAATTTTAAAAATTGTAATTAACTAAATTGAAACTGAAGTAGTATTTTATATAATTTTTGAAGGTCTTTTATTCTAATAATATTATAAAGTTATTATTGTTATATTTCTTAAACTTTACTCAATAAAAGTTTTTTGATTGGTTAGAATTATGATCAAGAGATCATATGTTTAAATCATGTTGTCATCATTTTTCTATTAATTGTGAACTTTTGGAGATAAGGAGAATTTATGCTTTGCATACTCTTTTTGCCCAATAGACCAACACGGGAGGAGACAAGTCAGAATTAGCATATGATCTATATCCTTGAATTTCTTCCAATAAGTTAAATTTTTGAGTTAGCTCATTTCTTGACACAATAAATATTAATAAAGCATTATCAAATCTCAAATAATTACCTATTTAAATGTCAGTGCATTTTTTTAAATATTCCATCAAAATTTTTATTTTTTAATTTCAAATTAAAAACCTTTTAAGAAAATCATTATTATTATTAAACTTTTGTCAACTAGTTAACTAGTCTCAAAAACCAAAACCAACCAAAATTTTCAATTAGCTAATATTTGGTTGCTAAAAATTTTAATTCAGTTTTAATTTTAGAAAATAAATGAACCCAATTTTTAAGCTGGGTTTATAATTTACGGTTTAGTGAACACCCTGCTTTTTCGTCTGCCTAACACTATAGGGCTGATGTTGTTGCAATTTTATTGGGAGAATTAAGATAAGAAAACTTTATAAGGTATGAGATTCTGATGCACTTGAGACACGAATGATATTTAGAATATAAATCATATATTAACTTTAATAATTTAATTTATCAGTAATAACTTTTTAGTATCATCTATGGATAAATGATGGAGGATCATATATTCGGTCATGTGGGGGTGTCGTTTCGGGTCGGAAACCCTACATATCTCCACCATCGATTGTAATCCACATTTGCAAGCACCATGGTGAGCACAAAGTCTTGTTTGATTCATGCTTTCTGCGGTACTTTGATTTCTATTTTTCTAGTTTGTAAAGTAGAGTAGAGTAGTTAAGCAATTAACAGAGGGAAAGGATACCCAACAAAAAAAGAAAAAAGAAAGGTAGCTTTAAGCACTAAGTTATGTGTGAATAATCTTGTTGGTTGGCAAGCACATGGAAGAAATGAAGTCTCCACCACTTATGGTTGTGACGAAAAGCTAGGCGGCGGCATCGTTTGTTAGTGCATGGGGTTGGTTTTTAGCCAACCACAAAGCCTCCTTGCTCGCGTATCAAACTGTGAAAACACACATGAGATACAAAAATTCTTTTATTTTCCCATTAGTGAACTACGAGAAACTCTACAATATCCTTAAAAATTTCAATTTTTTTTTTCTTAGCATAATTAAATGGGTGTTTAGCAACATCTCACATGAAGACATGTGGCATGATGACAGCCAACGGACAAAGTGATCGATATGCACACTTTGCTTGTAGAATAGTGAATGAGGCAAAAGTAATGCAATGTAGTCTTCAGAAAAGCCCAAAAAAGAAAAAAAAAAAAAAGACCCGAAAATGTCTAACAATGATTTTGAGGAAATGGATAAACAAAAAAAAGAGGGAGTGGATTGTAATTAACATGAGCTACTCTTCTGGCAAGTGGCAGTGCACCAGCGATTGGCTCTCAATTAGACCATTAGTCGTTTATTTGGTTTAATTTGTTGAATCTGAAAACAGATAATTGGTAGCCAACTAATTTTATTATCTGCACTATTTTTAGTTGTTATATTGCAATTATTTTTTGTTGATTTTTTTTAATTATACTCAATTGCAAATGTTTTTTTATTGACTATTTATTATTTGATTTTTAAGCTTGAAATATTCCAAAATTGAATGGTTCAACCGAATGAAAATGAGAGTCCTAAAGCCCCCAAAACATTTTTTTAATAAAAAAAATTACATTTTCGTATACTTTTTTTTCCCATATGGCAGAGAGAGAGAGAGAGAGAAATGATTTGCGATAATAAGATTCTTAAGGTTGCTGAATTCCAATTGATAAAAAGAAGTACTTTTGGGACCTCTCGTGAATTGTATTGACAAGAAATCCAATGCAAATTAGGCTAAAAAGAAGAAGAAAAACAACAACAATAACAAGAAATTCAGTTGGCACTATGGAAAATACAAAATTAAAAAGAACAAAAACCTCAAAAAAAAATTTGACGTAAATGGTTTACTCTTTTTTGTCTGTCTTGATAATAATATTTTTGGATTCTTAAACGTCTCAATTATTTCAAAAGGAAAAAAGAAAACGAAAGAAATGAAAACTACTCTTTCTGATACCTTTGCTTTGCAGAATCCTCTTTCTTGAACTTGTAAACCTCTCTTAAGCTCTCTCTCGTCAAATCTCACTTATTAATTTAAAACAAACAAATAGCCTATGCCTATGCAACGCAGACTATAGAAAGTATTTGGGTTTGGGCAATCTGTGCCAAGTAGATTACAGAAAAATGTTTTTGAGAGAAATGGTTGACAGAGAAAGTATGATATTGCTAAGGGGTATATAGTGTAAAGACCAAAAGGTGATAACGTTACACAAAGAAAAAAAAAAAAGATTAATTGATAAATAGTCATAATGAATAATAATTGAGAGATTTATAATTAAAAGTGTTTAAAATAAAAATAAAAGATGTCATTAAAAATATTCAAAATTACTTAAAATGAAAATACCCGCATGTTGCGTGGCATGTCTAAAAATGACAATAATCCTCGCCTCCGTAGGGACCCGACGAATTTTTAATTAGGAGTGAAAATGGATTTGGTATTTTTATATAATAATCATATAATATTTTTATTAAAAATAATTAAATAAATTAATATATTAATTATAATTCTAGGTATACACCCACTCTAACTTTTTACATTTTTTTCTCATATAACTCTATCATTCTTAATCTCTACTAAGCCTTATCATTAGCACACTATTTTTTATTATTACCTCTGTTAGGAGATGAAATTACAAATCTACTTAGAATGAAAAAATTCTTTTTATCTCTCTTGTTTTTGTTCTTTAATACAAAAATTTAATTAGTATAATCTTTTTATTTATTTTTTTCATGTCAAATTTTATGAAAAAAAAATCACATAAAAGTGAGTTCTTTTCTTTAGTTGAGCAATAATAAGTTTGTTGAATACTAATAATAGATTTAATGGTATTAAAAAAGTAATCTGAACTTTAGAATGACAATTGAGCTTTTTATTTTTGAATTAGTAATTAATTTGATATTTTAAAATTTAAAAAATTTATTTTAAAATTTATTATCTTTTACTAGAAAAATAGAGATGGTGTAGGGATGGGTTGAGATGAGATTTTAAACTCTCTCTCTCTATTAAGACAAAATTTTTTATTTAATTAGATGATATAAACAATATCTATTAACTATTTGTGAATATCTAAAAAGTCATTTGTTTATTTGATCTAGATTCAAACTAATCAAATGATAAACACTTCATAGGTACTACATCCCCAAATATTAAGATATGGGATATCCTATCATTTCATTATTCATATGAAATTTTGCCAATTTCTTTTTCAAGTAATATATGTCATTATTGTCGTCCTTATAAAATTTCTAGTTTAAACTATATTTTTGGTGAGTCTATTTGTTCTAATTCTTCTCTTTCACTCTTGGTGTGCTATCATAAGAAAAATATTAGATAACCTTCCGTAAGGTATGGTATCTCTATATAAGTATATTCATTGGCTTAATTAATAGATGTATCCATTTCATATGAAAATTCATTTCAAACTAAAAGTAACGTAGAGATAGAGATAATGAGATCAAGTAATATTTAACTCATGATTTATGAAAAAACTCAATTGAAACAATTTTCCTAATTAATCAATCATCCTTAGAGTACTTAATGGTCACTAAAGATCATCTTATATCATCTCTTAGTAAAATAATTTCTTTTAAATTCTTTTACCTCTTTGTTTTACCATCCACACTATTCCATTCCTTGATATGTACAATCGTGATATTAATGTTTTTAATCTGTGCGGCCATCAAAGATCCAAAAAAACATATTATTTAGCATATATATACTATTAAATTATTATTTTTTTTATGATATCGATAAGTATCTTAAGCTTTATTTTTAATGTCCTCGAGAGGGACAGCCAAGAAGAGATTATAAGAGATTATAAGAACAATTAGACAAAACTACTTTGTCTTATTTGAGAGCAATTTCTAAATTAATATATCAAAATAAAAAATTTGGTCTCGTCAACTTTTTAACAGTTTCATCTGGAGATATTAATAATTTTTACGGTTGTTGTGAAAATAAATTGTCACTTCGTCGATTACAATTCATCTTTTGTGTTAGAAAATTCATGTATATGTAATATTTCTTTTTTCTTGGACAAGGTTAGCGGAATAAACTTTGTAATTTTTTTTTTTAAAAAAAATCTCATAAAATATGAACTTTAAATCCTGGGTACCAAAAATCTATTCAAATCTAAAAGCTCAAAGATTGTAGGGGCGTTTATCTCACCTCAAGTTCCTTAAAACTCTCCGTATAGTACAAGCACGGAAAGGAATTATTGAAAGTTCAAACTCCATGATCTAAGTTTCTTTTGTTTTTTTTCTGTTTTTGTTTTTTTGTCCTGTTACCGTGTGTCTTTTGCCTTCACAACGAAGCTCTCCGAATCACCTGGTACATTGAAAGAAAGCGAGTGTGCAATAACAATTATATGCTGATAGCTGCAATCTACGTAAGAATGGCACTAGGGTGGGGTTGGATGAGGGGTGTCATTTTAATTTTTATTTGTTCTCATCTTTAACAGAGAGAGAATTTAGAATCTCATTCTATTTTTAAGGAGAATTGGGAGTGCCCGTCTCCATCTCATCTCTTTTTTTTTTTTTTAGTAAAAATAATAATTTGCGAAGGTAATTGTTCATTTTGATTAGGCATATGATTTGATTTCCTAAGGGAGACAGCGATGGAGTCTAACAGGCTGATGATAGAGCACAAAAGAGATGCAAAGACTAAAAATAACAGAAATTATCTTTATTCTCTACAAAAAATATAAGTGGAAACAAAAAAAGACTGAAGTAAATGCATAGATAGAGTTATAATTAGTATGCTAATTTATTTAATTGTCTCTCTATATAAAAAAAATATTGTACAACTGTTATATAAACGATAAAATTATAATCTAATAATTTAGTATCATGTAGGAGTCAGAACTAAGATAGAAAATATAAATATCAATTTTATTTTCATCCCTTATTAGAAATTTAAGAATTGAGGTAGGGCGGATTCTTGTGAGGGCGAGAACCAAGATTATGTTAGAATCATGTTCTATGCCTCCCTAAGGTTCCACTGGCACCAAATGTTTGTAGACCCAAGCGATGCGTAACACAACTGTTGACTCTAATATAGTTATTTGCAAACAAATTCTCGGTGTCAACTTGATGTAACCTTTTTATTTTGCCTTATGCATGCAATGCCTTGTCAAATCGTAGAAATTCAGGCAGCCTTATCCTATTTCATCCACTTTCATATAATTTAAGTGCATGACAACAACATGGACTTTGCTTCCTCGTTAGAGGATCCCTAAGCCAATCATTTGTGAATACGAAACCACGAACTTGTCAGCTAATTTCATTGGTTTTGATGTTCCAAGCCTTATCCCGATATCCACTGTCCCAAAAGTCAAGAAATGGGTTGGAAGACTCTTAATACAACTCAATTAGACATCTGGGCATAATGGGTTGAGCAAATCATGATAGGTCTTGAATGGTGTAGGTAAATGCAAGAGGTCACGAGTTGCCACCCTCTGTCCGTACCCAAACGATGCTAGTAATCACAAGAAAATAATAACATTTACAGAATGCAAAACATTGTCCCTCCACTCTCACTCAAAAAACGGAAGGTAGGAAATGGAAAATGGCAAGATGAGATTTATCGACTAGATCTAATTAAATTTATGATTAATTTCTTATTATTCTTATTGTATAATCTATTCTTTAAATATATATTTAAGAACTTTTTCCCTTTTCTCGTTTTTTCACTTTATACTAAGTTTATAATTACTTTCTTGCAGTTATAGACTGTCTCCAAAATTAGAACCCTAGAATTCAAGATGAACTGATGGATTTCCTTTCTTTCTTTTTTTTTTTTCCCTATGTTTAACGGAAAAGCAAGGAATTATAACATTTTTTAATGCATAAAAGATAAAGAGATTTTCGAGGCCAGCCACTGTAATGCATGCATATAGACACGATACAACATAAATACAAAAACATGTGTATATATATATATATATATATATATATATATATAGTAAATGTATCCAATACATAATACACATGTTTGATTTCTTTTTAAAAAATATTAGTCAAATATCACATTTAACACACAGATGATTGTTCTAAAAGTGTCCTGCTTCATAACAGGGCTAAGCTCCAAATCAAAACAAGTTTCCAGCTTAGAATTTGAGGAGGCTACGGGCGCGCCCGATGAATGAACCCACAACAGCATTCTTACATCATAAGCAGAGAAACCATGACTTATCAAGCTGTAAGCTTGAGCGCATATACATTACATGTAGAAGCAAACAAACCAATCAAACCAACAAACAATAGGGATTACAATAACCCACATCACATTCTAATTCCCATTCCTTAAAAATGAACTTTTTTTCCCCGTTTTCCTCTCTTCTGGATAAACACGTGCACCAAATTCTTAACACTCCCCCCCCCCAATCCCACAACAGAAATAACCATATAGAGAACATTAAAATTAGCCATCATTTTCCAAAAACCCTGTCTTTCTAAGAATTGAGTTCCTAAATTCACTCAAATCTCTTCCCTTCAACGTCCTCCCATTTCCGGTGCAAACCGAGAATGCCATCTTCCCCTCTCTCCTTCTCTCCACTATGAGATGCGGCGGAACCAGCTCGCCGGCGTCGTATTCCTCGTCAACTCCATTATTACCCGGGATATTGGCCAGCTTCTTCTGTTTCGTTTTCTTGGCCCTCGGGCCGTTATCACAATACACGCGCGAGTTGGGGTGTTCCGATTGTGCTTCCCCACCCGTTTCTTGGCAGCTGCAGCAATGCTTGTTGTAGTTGTTCTCGTCGTGGTGGCCTTGGTCGGAGAAGATTACCTCGGATTCTTGGAACTCCTCGGCCATACAACAAAGAAAATGCCACAAACTGAAGCGAATGCTATATAGATTCCCAAAACAATGGGGTTATTGGGAACGCAGTAGTTTTGAAGAGTCAGAGATGGGAATGATGAGTGATTGTTTGTGTTGTTTGGTGGGCGTCATTGTAAAGGCGTTGAGTGCGGCGTCCACTCTCTCTCTCTCTCACCGGTTTTTCTCATTCTCTTGAACCTTTCTCCAATACGAAAGGGCCATTATTTGAGGGTTTTGTTTTTTCACTTTTTGCCCTTTGCAGGCATATACAAATATTATACTAAAAGATATTAAGTTGATAAGCATTCTCTAACACTTGTTGACACGTAGATGTGACAACATGCATCCAATAATAATAATAATTGGGTATTTAATGAATATAATCGTAGACACAAGTGGACATCTAGAAAAAACATGCTCTCGCTCTGCTTTGGTGACTAAGGTATTAGTGAGGTTCACTTGAGTTGGCCTCCACGCGTGCGCGAGGGTCTCGCCTGAATTTTTCCACCTGTTTTCTCTCTCCGTTTTTCTTTTTTTTTTAAAAAAAATTTTAATCCATTTATCTTCCTATTTCTTTTTTATTTATCTGAAGAAAAAATCATAACCCATATGCATAGAAAAAGAATAAAAAATAAAAAAGTAGAGTTTAAATTTTTATCTCTTCTTTTAATACAAATTTACTTTAAACCAACGTTCTTATCCTCTCATTTTTAATTGGGCAAACAATGATGATCAATAGGACAAGTTTTAGATGATGCCATGCGTGATTATTGGACTCTATTTCTAAGTGCCACGACAAAAGTGAGATTTTGTTTTCTCGCAAGCCACTGTAGTGGGTCTTCACTTGTTTTTTCGTTCTCATTGATTAGTTGGGTGCTCAATTAATGGATAAAAATCAATCATTTTCGATGTTATGTCTTAAGAAGTAAACAAAATTAAGAAATCAGTGTGTGTGTGTCTGTGTGTGGGTTTTATTGGTTCCTTTTTATATGGTTTGAACATTTGTTTATTGTGAAAATAATGGATAAATGTATTTATTTTTTACCCTTAAACGATTAATCCCCTTTTTGACTATTAAAACCTTAATTTAAAAAGAAAAAGAAAGACAGAGAGAATGTAGAAAGAGGAAAAAGAGAGTTTGGTAACTATTGTAATTTTTTAATTTGAAGTAGTAATCTTATATTTTATTGTTAAAAGACCAAATAATGTCTAATCAACTTAAAATTTTGATAATTGATAACAGATGTCTTATTCTTGATCCAGTAAGGTGGAGATTGTGTTTCGAGTAATGTAAATCCAAGTTTTTCTTCAATTTCGTAGTTTTGCATTTTAGGTATTTTTATACATATAGTTTTGATCTATTGTACAATTGGAAGGTTAGTTATGGTTAGACCAAAATGATTTTTGATTAGTAGTTAGAAGATATATATATATATTTATTATGTATGGTTGGATCATGTATTGGTAATCTACAGGGGAAGGTTTTTGATTCAAAATTAAAACCTTTAAATTCTAATAACTTTCTATTTTTTTTATTTATGATAGTTTCAATAAACCATGTTGATAAACATTGTTCTATGATTTCATTGAATTGAATTTCGGTCAATTGATTGGAGATATTCAAATGTTTACTTTAAACAATTGAATTGTTATTTCGAGATCTGTTTGTTGAGTTGTGGTTAATAGAAAATCACTAATCTATTTTAGTTAACTCATTATTCTCTCATTGAGTCTAAATTAAATTTATTCAATTTGTTTGATGTTATTAGGGTTGTATATCTCTATTGTACTCATTTATTGATTATAGTAAAGTTGGTTTCTAGGTTAGAACATCTTATGATTTTTTTTTTCTTTTTTGATTTGGAGGGATTTTTCACATCAAAATTATTTTATTTTCTTTTGTGATTATTTTAATTATCATATTTATTATTCAATCATCTATTCACAGGTTTAAGTAAGTAAGAGAAGTCTCTTGGGTTATTTGTACACTACTACTCCTTATTCCATCAAAGTGGTGTCAAAGTTATTGGTTAGTGTGTTTAAATTATTTGAATGATAGAGTTAAATGTGAATAAAATAATTTGTTTGAATGATATGAATTATTATATATGGAGTAAAATAAGAAATCTCCTATTTGTGAAGAAATTGCATTTGTCAGTATTTTCTACAATTAAACCTAAGTCTAAGGCTAATGAAGAATGTTATTTTAAGCATTAATAGGTTTATGGCTTTATACAACAATTTGTTAATGAAAATTTTTATAATTACATTTGCAATAAGACACATACACAAATTTTGTGGAGCAAGCTTAAAATATTATATAGTTCAAAATTTGATAATAACAAGTTATTTTTGTTGAAGAATATGATGTAATTAAGATATAAAGAAGATTGTTTAGTTACTAACCACTTGAATGAGTTTTAAAATCTCACTAATCATTTGTTAAGCATGGGTATTAAGTTTAATGACAAGGTTCTCAGGCTATAATTACTTGTTACATTACCTAATTCTTAGGAGACTTTTAGATTTCACTTACTAATTCTACCATTAATGATGTTTTATCATCGAAATTTATAAAGGAAGGTGTGTTAAATAAGGAGATGAGAAGAAAATCTTAAGGTTCATTATCATTCAAATCAGAGGTTCTAGTAACTAAAAATAAAGCAGAAGTTAAGAAAAATAAAAGGATAAAAAGAGTCAAAGTAAAAGTCGAAGCAAGTCAAAATCAATGTACAAAAATGTCTAGTGTCACTATTGTAGGAAAATAGGTTATATTTATAAACAATGCTACAAGTGAAAGAGAGAAATTAAAGACGACAGTGATAAGCATAAGAAAAGCATTAATGGTAATGATTATATTACTATTGCATCTACTTTTAGTATTGTTGACCTCATTATTATTTATGATGAGAATGTGATTAATTTAACATCTCATGAGACTAATTAAGTTATAGATAATGTTACCTCTCTTCATGCTACTTCAAGAAAGGAATTTTTATAATATATACTCTTAGTGATTATGAGGTATTGAAGATGGGTAATAATGGCCTAATAAAAATCATTGGCATGAATGATATTTGCTTAATGACCAGTAATAAAGTATAATTGACAATGAGGAATGTTAGACATGTATTAGATGTCTATTTGAATTTAATTTTGACTAGAATACTTAATGATAAGGGATTTTATAGTACCTTCAATGACAACTTATAGAAGCTTACTAAAAACTCCCTAGTTGAGACAAAAGGTAAGAAATGCTCCATTTTATATTTCATACAAGCTTTCATCTCTAATGATGCTATGAATGCAATAAAGACTAAAAATGCCATTGAATTGTGGCATAAAAGGCTTAGTCACATGAGTAAAAAGGAGATGAATTATTTGGTAAGGAAAAACCAACTTCCAGCCATGAAGAGTATAGTTTTGAAAACGTGTCCTCAAAGTTTGGCTAGAAAACAAAATAAAGTTACACTCAAGAGTTATCTGCGTTCAAAGAAATCAAAACTACTTAAGTTGGTGTATTCTGATACATGTAGTCCTTTAAAGGTATGTTCACTTAGTGGTGTTTTTTATTTTATCACTTTTATTAATAATCATTTAAGGAAGTTTTGGGTTTATACTTTGAAAACTAAAGATTAGGTCTTTGACATATTCAAACAATTTTATAACTTGGCTGAGAGATAAATAGAGAATAAGTAAAATGTATTCGTATTGACAATAGTGGTGAGTATAGTGACTCGTTCAATGAGTATTGTAAGGTATATAGGATCATCCATTAAAGGACACCTTTCAAAATACTGCAATTTGAATGACTTAGCTAAAAGGATAAACAAAACACTAATTAAAAGAGTTTGATTCCTACTCTTAGATGTAAAACTACCTATATCTTTTTAGGGTGAAATTTTAAATATAATGACATATATGATTAATTTCTCTTTTAATATTCCTTTATAGGGTAGTGTTTTAAATAGAATTTGATTTGGTAAGAAAGTCTCTTATAATTATTTGCAAATCTTTGGCTGTAAGGTTTTTATTTATGTTCTAAAAGATGAAAGATGAGAGTTAGATACAAAGACTCGACATTGTATCTTTCATAGTTATATTGAAGATGACTTTAAGTATCAATTATATAATTTAAATAAGAAAAAGTTTGTAAAAAAGTATAGATGTGTTCTTTAAGAATCAAAACATTAAAGATATTGAAAAGATAACTATTTAGGCTAATGATAGTCTTGTTGATATTAATCTAGTTCCTTAAACACCTCTAAGTGATATAGTTGATATTCAAGAACATGAAGAGAATCTTCAACAAGATCATAATATATAAGATGCAAATGATATTAATGCTTCCTTAAAAGATCATTTACCGATATTTCTACCTTCATTTCAACACAAAGGTTTAATAGAGTTTTAATGTCTTTTATTTGGTACTCTTATAATGAGTTTATGATGTTAATTGAAAAGTGAAAGTCTAAGTGCAATGAAAAGGTAGTTAAAAGTGAGCATATACAATATTAGATATATCTTATAATAAACGAAATGAAATCCTTACATGATAATTCCACTTATGAGTTAGTGAAATTACTTAAAGGTAAGAGGGTTTTAAAAAATTAGTGAGTTTACATGATGAAATAAAAAGAGAACACTTCATATCTATGATATAAAGTTAGATTGATTATCAAGGGATGTAGTTAAAAACAAGACATTGACTTTAAAGAGATCTTCTTATTAATGGTGAAAATGTTTTCCATTTGAGTTATATTGAGTTTAACTACATGCTAGGACTTAGAGATCGAGCAAATGGATGTGAAAATGATTTTTCTCCATGGTGACATAAAAGAAGAAATTTATATAGAGCAAACACAAGACTTTAAAGTGAAAAGAAAAAAAAGATCATGCGTGTAGGTTAAAGAAGAGATTGTATAGATTGAAATAAGTTTTAAGGTAATGATATAAGAAATTTGAGTGTATTATGGGTAAATAAAGTTATAAGAAGATTACTTCTTATCATTGTATTTTTGTTCATAGATTTATTAATGATGATTTTATTATTTTTTTAGTTTATATTAATTATATACTTATTATTAGTTATAATACTTTTAGAATTATTGCATTAAAACGAGACTTGAGTAAGTTATTTTACATGAAGGACTTAAGACCATGTTAATTTCTCAAGAAAAAAAAAAAGAAGCAATACTTATTTCATATGTAGTACATTGAAAAGGTACTTTAGAGGTTTAATATGAATAAACCTAAAGTGATAAGTACTTTTCTTGTTACGTATTTTAGATTATCTATTAATTGATATCCTTTTATAGAGAAAGAGAAAGAAGAGATGTAAAGAGTTCCTTATGTATAACTGTGGGCAATTTAATGTATGCAATGGTATGTATAAGGCCCAATATAGCTCATGTAATTGGCATAAGTAGTTAATTCCTTTTAAATCTTGGTATGAAGCATTAGAATTTAATGAAGTGGATATTGAGATATTTGTAAAACTCTACTGATTTGAGATTTTGTTTTGTAAGTGACAAGCTTAACCTTATTAGATATATAGATTTAGGTATGATAAGTAATATTAACTCCAAAAAATTTATCTTGGATTATTTGATTACTCTTATACAAGAAGTAGTTAGTTAGCAATTTTAATTGTAAAAGTGTATTGTATTATCTATTATGAAGATAAAGTTCATTGTTATAATCGAATCGTTCAAAGAGTTGCTTTAAATGAAAAGTTTCATAAAAGAACTTAATTTTGAATAACCAAAATATGTATTGTATTATAACAACCAAAGTGTAATCAATTTTAGTAAAAATCCAACTTTTCATACTAGATTAAAATATATTAATGTATGATATCAGTACATATAGTATCATTATATATGTGATATTCTTAATTTCAAATAGTTGATGCTTAAAAAGATTTATATAAATGATAATACTACTAACATGTTAACAAAGACATTACTAAGAGAGAATTTTGAGTTGTATTTTTCATTGGTTAGAATGACTAATGTCTTCACATAGTTAAGAGGAGGAGAATTATTAGACTCATTATTATCTTTTTATATGATGTAAAAGTCCAATTATTGTGAAGATAGAGTCCAAGTGTATTTATTTTTGGACCATAACCCAAAAACATTTAAAAAGGATGTAACTACCCTTTTTTAGCTATTGAAAACCTAATTTGAAAAAAAAAAAGACAAATAAGCTATAAAAGAAGAGAAAAGAAAGCTTGGTGGCCACTATAATTTTTCAACTTGAGGTAGTATCCTTATATCTTACTATTGGAAAGTCAAATGGTGTCTAGTCGAGTTGAAACTTAAATAATTGATAAAGTTGTTCTTGGTCTTAAATAGTGGAGGTTGTGTTTTTAGTACTATAAGTCAAAGTATTTTGTTAGTATCATAAATTTATGTTTTAGGCATTTTTCTAAATACAATTTTAATCAATTATATAATTGGAAGGTAAATTGTGATTAGATTGAGTTGATATTTGGTCATTTATTAAAGGATGCATATATTTTTATTATGGACAGTTAAATCGTGTTTTAATAATTTACAAAAGTAAGTTTTTGATTTAAAACTAAGACTTTTAAATTATAATAGCTTTTTATTCTCTCATATATGGCAATTTTAGTAAATCATTTGATAAACATTGATCCGAAGTCTAATTGAGTTGAATTTTAGTCTAACTCATAAAAAACATCTGAAAGTTCATTTTAAAAGGTTGGATTGTTGTTTTGAAGTTTACTTATTAAGTTATAGTTAACAAAACATAATTAGTTTGTTTTAATCAACTTATTAATCTCTTATTAGATTCAAATTAAATTTGTTTAATTTATTTAATATAATTATGATTATATATCCTTATTATATTCACTTATTGATTATAATGAAATTAATTTGTAAATCAAAGTATCTTATAATTTTTTTTTTATTTAGAAGGATTTTTCATGTAAAAATGAATATATTCTCTTATGTGATTGTTTTAATTGATATATTTGTTATTTAATCATCTTCTCTTAAGTTTACGTAAGTGAAAAAAATTTTGTGAATTATTTATAGTCTATTGTCTTTTCTTTCATTATTGTGTATGCGTGAGAGAGAGAGAGAGAGAGAGAGGGCTTCTAAAGTTATTAATTTTGAGTTTTAATGTAAATAAAAAAAGAGAAAAATTTTTTAAGTGGAATATGCATAATAATTATATTTATTGAAATATATAATAATTATAAAAAATATTTAAGTAATTAATTTATTTTTAATTTTATTTATTTATACTAAAAAAATAAATTCATTTAACATATCTTATACTTAATATGTGTTTATCTAAATATATCTGTTTAATTTTTTTTCTTTTATAATTATTAGTGAAATAAAAAACTATTAAAAAACAATAAGCAGATGAAAATATACAAAGACTTGGAGAAGCAGAAAATGAACTAAGAAAATGGTGACCAAATGTACACATTTTCCTTAAATATGTTACTGGATCAAACTCGAGGAGGGCTGAACAGAAATTCAACTATGACCATAATTTATCCTCGTGAATCGAAAATTTTTGTCGCGAGTCTTGCGAGACTTGTAAAAAGTTGGGTGGGGTATTTTTAGTGATTTGGCTACAGATAGATTCTCAACGAGCTTTGAATTACCTAGTGAATGGTGTTCCGTCCACTAACCCGCATGCTAATATTATACAGAATTGTAAAAAGTTGCTTTGCAGGGTTTGGTTAGTCCATTGGCCGGCGAACTCTGCTTTCGGCATGGCTTCTGATTTGTATGTGCTGCATGATCCTCCGTTGTGTGCTCGCGATCTTCTACGCCAAGACGCTATTGGGGTGTAGCTGCCCCATATGGCCAAGTCACAGTCTTTTTCGTATTTAGGGTTTTGGCCTTCCACTTCTAACCCCCCCCCCAAAAAGAGAAGAATTTCTAAGTCTATTAAAAACATTACTCATAAGCATGGCATCAAATCGATATGTGCAAAGAATTAGTATCAAATCAAGAACATTTCCAAAATTCAGTATTAAATTAAAATTTTTTGTAATCTTAATCGTTGTATTGCTAATTTTTTTTATATTATAATTATTATACAGTCATATATATATATATATATATAAAAATTTTAACTCTTAAAAAAGATTATAAAATAAAAGATTATTTTTATTATTATATTCTCTTAAATTTTATATAATATTAGATTATTTATCTTTAAATGATTATTTATTTAAAATATATTGTTATTATATTTAATTTTAAATATTTGTAATTGAAAAGAGTATATCTTTCATTTACTATTTTAATTTTATTAACTTTTAAGTTAAAAATATTTTAAAATTTAATATATAAATCATCTTATAATTTATATTTTTAAATAAAATATTTTCTTAACACAATGTCAAAATTCTTATGATTAAATTTTTTTGTGTTCAAAATACATTTCTCTTACGTTTAACTATAAATATTTATCATAAATTACATTTAATAGTATAAAATTTTAAGGAATACGGTCTCCCTCCATTGGCCTCTTTTAAGAGTTCGAGTTCTTGCATAGATAATAGGTAAAAGAATCACTGTACAGTAATTATAATACATGAAAGGTTGATTGGGATTACAAAATGTTATGATTTAATACTGAATTTCCGGAGCAATTTTGATTTGATGCTGCCCTTATGTCATGATATTGATTTGACGCACACACACAACCATTTTTACTATAAATATTTTCATTTCTTATTCCTCCATCTTTTGATGCAGACCCACCATAATTAGAGAGTGTTTTGTCTTTCGTCTTACAGCAGAGGAATCAATGGGTCCAAACCAATTATTTTTTTATTTTTATTTTTATTTTTTTTTTGTTGAGATAAGTTTATAAATTAGTCGGTAATTTATATGATTTTATCAATCTAAGTTAGTAACTTCTAAATCGTGCAGCTAAGGTCAGCAGCTTCAATACCCTTGTTTTTGGTTTCCAACTCTGATAGTGTTGGTGCCTTGGAATTTAGCTTGTACTTCAATTGCTTTGTTTATCAACTAAACGTAAACGAAAGTCAATGTTTCGTGGCTCGGTGGTTTTGAGTTTTTAAGTTTCAACCGAAACCCAAAGAACCTAAAGAACGGACACTGGTAACCCAAAGAGAAAATTTATTAAGTTTGTTTTAAATTAACAATTACTAGTTGTGTCCATTATTTTTTTTTTTTCTTCCTTTTGCTGTGCAACTGAATCGAAATTTGGACCCCTTGGCTCAAGTTTCAACTTTAATAATTTGACTATAACATAATATTCAATTAAATGGTTGAGTTAATAGAACTATTCCCGATAATAACTAATTATGATACACAAATTAGCAATACAACTTATTTATTCTACTTCATACGAGAATTAGACACACTCATAGACACAAAATAAAGAATTTCATCAAAATAAAATGACTTTTCATTTAATATGTAAGTACCACAACTTATTATTAGTATTTTTTTTTTTCTAATTTTATATCTTTAAATGTGTATATTTCCTTCGTACTTATACTAACTCTAATGGGATTGTCTTGAATAATTTTCCTCGATAATTGGCTAGTCTTTACCCTAGTGTTTGTAGATTCCACCACCCTATTTTCCGTTTTGTTTTGTTGATTTTTCCGTTTGATCTCCCCCCCCCCCAAACACCTTTTTTTTTTTTTACCTCAAATTAACTTGCACATGCTAGAGATCTCTCTGGTCCAATTACAAGCAAACCATTTACTTACGAATCTAGGAAAATTCAGCAGAGTCATCTCTTTGCCGGTTGGCCCCAAGATTTGAACTTAAATCCATCAGATGGGAAGCACAATTAGTTGTCAATCTTTATGATGTTCTTATTTTTTTACCTCATATATGGAGGAAACTTATAAATTCTCTTTGAGATAATTTGTACGACATTCCAAGTACCCACAGTTTACTGGCAACGAACTCATTGTTGCAATAATATTATTACGAGAGGGAATTAAAAGAGACCATTTTTTTTTTTTTTTTAGCATCGTGGAGTTGGTTGGAAGATCTTATTATGCTTCACAAAAGGTTGAAATAATTCCTATTAAGTGCCTAACTAATAATTCACACAAGCTATTACACACATCCTATGCCATTATGCCGTTCCCATTTAGAGATCTATCAATTCATAACTATTTATATTATAATTAGATTCAATTTATATGCTAGATGAATTTTAAATATCTTATTATAATTTTAATTGAAATGACATAATTTTTAGAATTTGATTTGGTACCAATTATTTACCTTTAATGTATAAGAGAATATTCTCTTTTAAAATTATTTTTATAAAAAATATCGAGATATATATTTATATATTTATAAAATATATATAAGATAAATGATTTGAGTGTTATAATTAAATATACTATGTCACATCTTCTAATGTCATTTCAAGTTATTCTAAATATTTTTTTCATTTAACATGATGATAAATTATTGAAAACTCAACAACCGAACAAAAAATAAAATAAAATAAAGAACTTATTATTTAGTTTAGATATTCATATTTTTTAGAAGAAAAATGTCAGGGGTAGGGAGTTAAAGAACAGAACCTAACAGGAACAGAGCAAGAAGGAGAAGAAAAGGAAAAGGTTCAAGCGAAGAAGGAAGATAATTTCGTTTAGAGGAAGAAACTTTAAATGGGCTTTTTAGTTACAATCATCTTGATTTCCACTCACCCATCTCGCCCTATGTATACTAGTCTGTCGAAGCATCATGATTGACAATCCTTCCCAGACAAACACAATGCAAAAGGAAATCAGAATTGGGATCCCATGCTCGAGAGCAATGGTTCAGGCTTATTGGATTTGTTATTTACTAGGCCCCCACTTATTAGAATAGGCTTGACTCTCTCTACCAGACCTTTCTCCTTAGTTGGAACCTGAGAGCTCCCTCCTACTTGGCATGACCCTTGTACTTAAGGTCAATAGGAATTGAATTGAGAAGATTGAGCTTCAATGAAAGACAGAGAGCCTCCTATGTGGTCTCTACAAGTGTCATATTGATCCAGGGTACTAAGATTTGAGTTACTGCAACATTCTTCATTTTGATTGTGCATCGGTCAAGTATTGCCAATGGTTCCGCCTTGATTTGTCCTCTGTTATCCACCAATGGTAGCTGCTACGAGACTCTGTCTTGTGGCTTGACTGACCTTTTGAGAAGGGAAACTTTTGGTTCAACAACAAACCAATAGGCTAACTGCAATGCTGCAATGTTGCCTCTGATTGATTTGCAGACAATGAAGACAACAATAGCAGCAGGAAGAAAAATAGTATAGACAGATTTTTTGGTGTTAGATACACAAATATATAGTGTACATGGTTAGGTACAAAAAGACAATTAGGCCATGTCTATGCTGGTAATTGAATCACTGACAACCTTGGTCATACTGTGACAGGTTTATCATACTTTTTCAGAAAAAATCATGCTGCATATGGTTTACCATACTTAATTACTTAAATATCAAGAAAGTATGGACGGAGAATACGCTGAAAGATTTGACAGAATGAAAATGTTAGAAAATTGGCATAGAACATCCACTTGGCTGCTGCATGTCCACGTGATTCCAGCAATTTGAAGTTTACTGCAATTAACTGCAACATGGCTGCAACATTCCTTTGACCAAGTAGCAATGTTCAAAACCAATCTTTAACATAAACACGAAAGACTGGATGCACTGCACTTCCTAGTGATAGTTGGAGGTTGTAGGCCACAGCTCCAATCTTTTCCACAATTTGATGAGGTCTGCAAAGAGGCTAGCTTGAGATTAGAGTGAATTGCCATTGTGGCCTACTTGTATGGCTGAAGTTTTAAAAATACCCAGTTCCCAACTTCAAACTTCCTCTTGCTATAGATCTGGTCTATAAAAAACTTTATACGCTGCTGTGAATGGTGTAGTTGTTCCTTCAAAAGAGTGGATAGCACCTGACGCTCGTGAAAAAACTCAGCCAGAGAAGTCCACCTTAGTCTCTATGTTAGGCAAGACTGCCAATTGTGGAGGAGGAACCCTATACAATGGCTTTATACAAAGTCATGTTAATAGCAATATGATGGGTGGTATTACATCACCATTCCGCCAGAGGTAACTCCTGTGCCACTAACACGGCCTCATTAAGCACTTGCACCTAAAATAGCCTTCCACACACTGATTCAAGTGCTCTGTTTATCCATCAGGCTGAGGGTGGTAGGAAGAACTCCTAAAAAAGACCGTCCTTTCTAGTTTAAACAATTCTTCCAAAAAATTGCTAGTGAATATCTTGTCTCTATTAGAAATGATTTTTCGAGGCAACCCACGGAGTTTGAAGACTTGCTCAAAAAATAACGTGGCTAACGTTGGCGCTGTGAACGAATGAGTAAGACCAATAAAGTGAGCAGATTTGGTGTACCCATCAGCAATGACCCAAATTACCTCGTACCCTTTGGCCCATGCTAATTCCTCAATGAAGTCCATTAAAATGTGTTGCCAAGCTTGGTCCAGAATCGGAAGCCACGGCAGAAGCCTTGTACACGATACATTCTCTATTTTACACCGTTGGCAAACTACGCTTGACTTCATCCAGTGGTGCACCGTTTTCCTTCATACTGGGCCAGTAGAACCCGTTATTTGAGTCTTGCATAGGTGGCTTGAACCCCAGAGTGGCCTCCAATGCCCTTTTCAAAACTAAACTTGCAGTCTACCTTGTCTTTGCCCTGAGGCTACTTGAATTAGTCCTGGAAGTAACTCGTTGTTGACATAGCTTTTAGTAACTTCCTCTATCCACTTTGGCACTGCTGCCGTAATTGCATAAAATTGGCCCTCTTGTTGTTTGGAGAGGGCATCGGCATCGATAGCTTTGTTTTACACTCCTTTTTTGGTAGTTAATCACATAATCAAGTCCCAGCAATTTTGTCATCCCCTTCTGTTGCACATATGTATGGAGTAGTTGTTGAAGTAAATGCCTAATACTTTCGTGGTCCATCTCGATGATGAAGCATTGCCCTTCCAAATAATGACGCCATATTGTCATTGCCAAAATGATTGCTCTAAGCTCCTTTTCATAAAATGACAACCCCTTATTCTTGGTGTTGAATG
Organism: Bruguiera parviflora; assembly: GCA_019804595.1. Lineage (NCBI taxonomy): Eukaryota > Viridiplantae > Streptophyta > Magnoliopsida > Malpighiales > Rhizophoraceae > Bruguiera > Bruguiera parviflora. Next base: position 5,087,534 of record CM034060.1, read on the forward strand.
GTTTATTGAGATACGCCTGAAGATGTCCATCTTAAATGAGCCCTGCACCTATCTCCACATCACAAGCATTGATCTCCACCACAAATGGCCTGCTGAATTTGGAAGTGCTGAAACAAGGGCCCTGCTTATGGCCTCCTTCAATTTTTCAAATGCTGATTGCGCCTCAAGATTCCACAGAAAATTATCCTTCCGCAAACGATCAGAAAAGGGTTTGCTTATAATGCCATAACTTCGCATTAATTTTTAGCAGTATGCGGTTAAACCCAAAAATCCTCGCAAACTCTTGATCGAATTAGGCACAGACCATTCTTACATTGCTTTAATTTTTGAAGGGTCAGTAGACACTCTTTAATGTTACAATTTGTGGTTGACTAAAGGAGCATTTTGACTGCTAGACATACAGCTGATTCCTACAGAGGAGGGTCAAAACCTGCTTCAAGTGCTCAACATGCTCCTGAATACTGGTGTTGTACACTAGAATGTCATTGAAAAACACCAACACAAACCAATGCAATGTAGGAGCGAAATTTTGATTCATGAGGGATTGGAATGTCGACAAGGCATTGGTAAAGCCTAAACGGCGTTTCGTTGAATTCAAAGTGTCCCTGATGCTTCCAAAATGTGGTTTTGGGAATATCCTCCTTCTTAACTCGAATTTGATGGCACCTTACCCACAAGTTCAGCTTGGAAAAACACTTGGCCCCCACGTAATTCATCGAGGAGGTTGTCGATAATTGGAATAATAAACTTGTCCTTTACCGTGACTGCACTTAGGTGGTGGTAGTCAACATATAACTACTGGGATCTGTCCTTCTTCTCTACCAAAAGAACAAGAGATGCAAAAGGACTTGTGCTGTTGCGGATGAGATCTACGTTCACCATCTCCTGTACTTGCTCTTCAGTTTCAGGTTTTAGATAATATGGGTAGCGATAGGGCTGGATGTTTACCAGAGAGGCTTCAGCGATTAGGGGTATTATTCATTGGCGTTGTTCTCGGTTGGGAGGCAGTGACCACAGTTCATTGAAAACGTCACTAAAATTTCAAAGGGTTTCTTCGAGGGCCTGAGGCATTTGGGCAACTAGAGAAGAGGATACCATAATACATAGATGGGTAGTTTTCCTTTCCATCACAACGTTTGGGTTTGGGTCCTGGGCCTGCTAATCAATATAATCTCCTACCCATCCCTTTTAAAGGAGAGCTTCATTGCCCTAAGGTCCACAATCAATAGGCTATAAATCCGGAGCCAGTCCACACCCAAAACGACGTTGTAAGACCCAAGTAGTATCAACCACATCTCCATTGTGAATAAATATGCTTCCTCCAAGTGAAACACCAAAAATTCTTGCGAGCACAACAGCTTGTCACCGTTAGCTACCATCACTACCATGGCCATCATTCTTTGCAAGTATATTGCAACTCCTTAAGTCTAAAAAATTATGGGTGTTACCTGTGTCGATGAGAATCACAGGTTATTGGCAATCATCATGGCCTATTAGTTTTAGGGTGCTTGAACTAGAGCTCCTCGTAATGGCGTTCAACGAAATATGCCCCAGAGGCTCCTCTATTTTTTCTACCACGGCCATTTCTTCGATCGAGGACTCTTCAATTGCTTCTTCGTCTTGCCCTTCCAACAAGTGTAGTTATTTCTTCTGGCACTGATTGCCCCAAGAATATTTTTCGCTTACTATGGTCGTTGCTACTGGGGTAAAGGATGCATTGTTGGATTTGCTTTTTAATAGTTAGCATCTACTGCTATCTTTTGTAGTGAAGCAGCGAGCTCCATTGCCTCCTCGAGAGCCATGGGTTTCATCATCTTCACAATTTGTCTGATGTCATCTGCAAGCCCACTCATAAACCCAGAAACAAAAAAATGAGTGAGTTAAAGAGGGATTACCAGTCAGAACCAATGAAAAAGGCTCCTCAAATTGTTCCTGTTAGTCACATTGACCCAGTTTGATGGAGCTCAAATAACTCCTCTGCCATGGATCCCTAAATCGGTGGCAGAAATCAATCTCATACAGCTGCCAAGTTGCTTTAGGTTTAGCATTTACGCATCCCTGGAACCAAACATTTATTTTTCCATCGAGGTACATTACCACTATCTTGACCTTAGCATCCTCAGAGATCTCATACATTTGAAAGTACCAGTTGCACTTTCAAAGCCAGCATAGGGGTTTCTCTCCAACGAGTAGTTGGAGTTTGATCTTGGGTGGTTTAAAGGTGGGTTTGATGCTCGGTGGTGTGACTAACTCGGCAGCAATTGCCACCAAAATCCAAAGGCTAGATTTGTGAGTTTGTAGTAAACCATGCTCAGATGCCTTAAAAGGCACTTCCATCGTAGCTCCTTTGTCTTTTAAGAGTAGTGATTCACGGGGCATAAGAGTTCCATTAATTGCTTAAAAGAGGTTTGTGTTTTTGTATGGAAGTTCTCCATATCCTAAAGCCAGGGGGAAATGGATTCCAAGGGCTGTAACCTTTCCATCAACGACTAAAGTTGCTGATCATGTTTCAGACCTATTTGTCAAGCGTCTTTAAACGAGTATTTCTTGCCATGGAATTACGATGCTTCCCTGCCAAAGTGGAGGACTAAGGATCGATGCTCTAATACCAATATCAGGGTTAAGGGGTTAAGAATAGAACATAATAAGAATAGAGCAAGAAGGAGAAGAAAAGGAAAAGGTTTAAGCGAAGAAAGGTAGAAAATTTCATTAAGAGGAAGAAGCTTCAAATAGGCTTTTTAATTACAATCATTATGATCTCCATTCACCCATCTCACCCTATATATACTAGTCTATTGAAGCATCTTGATTAACAATCCTTCCCAAGCAGTTGCAAGGCAAAACAGAATCCAAAAGCAAAACAGAATTGGAATCCCATGCTTGAGAGCAATGGTTTAGACATATTGGATTTGTTATTTAGTGGGCCATACTTACTAACTCTCATTTCTAGACATATCTCCTTAGTGGAGCCCTGAAAAAAAAAATAAGTAATGGGTTTTATATATAATATATTCATTTGAACAAACAAGTAGGATTACAAGAAAATTGAATTTATAGTAAAACATTTAAACTTTTTTAGGTATGTCAATCTAACTTAAGGTCTCAGCTAGTGGGAAAAACCCTTAACTGTTACTGCTCCTTTAACACAACCTTTTGAAATTGCCTAACGCATCTTTTCCAATAGCCTTTCAATCTTATAAGGAAGCAATTAAACTGACAAATTGGATTTAATGACTAAAAGAACCTAGTTGTCGATGACCTAATGCTACATCATTCTTGAAATTGCAATATGGTACAAAAGCACATTTTGTCTTTTGAAAGAGCCTGATGGCACTAGATAGAATGATTTCCATCCTTCTGCTTCAATGTTTTATGAACCACAAGAATCAACAACGTGGCCGATGAGTCCTTAGGCTATAGGTACGGTTGGGTTAAGAGTCAATGATGGAGACTTGCAAGATGAAAACAAACTAAAGTCGAAGCGTTTCATGGTGTTAGCATTTCAACTCACAAGTTAATATATTAGTGCAAAGAAAAAGAAATTGGCAAAGATACCCCCTTTAGAGCCATGGATAGGCTTTTATAAGCTAACAGTGTCATGCATAACTTGTCACCTGACATTTTTCACCATCATTAATTTTGAAATTACGCCTTTCCCACTTCTACCTTTCCCTTTTTCGCAGTAAATGCGACTTTTTGGAGATTGTTACATCTCATTTATCACGTACTACTTGATTTTGCCCATTGAAGAGACTTATTCCAGCCACCACTCCTTAATTCTAAAACTTTGTGGAAATCTCTAGAATTTTGTAGATAACTCTCTTATCCTCTAGGAAGACGTAAAATTAGATAACACACTTATCTTCTTAGAAGATGTAGAATTAGGTAGAATACTCTAGAAAAAGAATAGTCACCATTAGATCAAATAGATCCTACCCATTCGTTGAAGGAGTGGATGTCTATATATAACTTTAGGGAATTCATTTGTAAGATATCCAAGCAATATAGTATTCTCCAAGTTCTCCATATCGCTTATCTATTTTGTGTGCATCTTTCTATCTTCCGCTAGCAATATTGTAACTCTTGCAGTAGGCTGAACTAGTATTCGAATTAGGCGAATTGCTAGTGTCGTACGAGTCGTTGGGTGAACAAGGCCAAGTCCATGACAAGTGGTATCAGACCCTCATTTCTACAACCAGCAAGCACACTCTGTTTATAAGAATGTCTGGTCCACACAGTGAGATTGCCAACGTGACTGAGGAAGCTAAGAAGCAACCAAAAAAGGGGAGATCAAGGTCGAGGAATGTCTTAGAAGACACCAATTCAAGGCTCGTGAAAGTTGAACTTGTCGTGGCCGATAGGCAGGAGAAGTTTGAGGTAGCAGACCAGCGCATCGACAAGCTCGAGAGGGAGAGTGAAGAGCTTCATGAGGAGATGTAAGGTACCTTAAACCAAGCCCTATCAAGGTGTCTTGACCAAGTGAAGACCTTGGAAGAGGCCCTCCATTGTGAGGTTGGGCCATTGAAGGAAAAGCTTGAACGAGTCTCCAATAAGTTGAAGGAGACCAATGATGAGTTAGTCCTTTACAAAAAGGCAATTGCTTAAAGTGGAAGTATTGCCTTGCCAACGGTAGTCGCTGTTTCTCCAAAGGTGGATGTTCCAAGACCCAAGGCGTATAATGGGTTGAGGAATGTGAAGAAAGTTGATAATTTCCTATGGAGCTTGGAACAATACTTTAAGGCACTTGGTGTCACGGAGGATGCCAAGAAGCTTGATAGTGCTGCCTTATACCTCATGGATACCGCAATGGTATGGTGGAGAAGGAGGTGCAGTGATATTGAAAAGTGATATTGAAAGGGGCACTTACATCATCAACACGTAGGATGAGTTCAAGAAAGAACTCAAGTGGCAATTTTATCTAGAGAATACCGAGGAAGAGGTAAGAACAAATCTAATGCGTCTTCAACAAAAGGGAAGCATATGAGAGTACGTGAAGGAATTCTCCGAAGTGTTGCTGGAAATTCTGGATTATCCCGATAAGGAAGCATTCTCTGTATTCAAAGATGGCTTGCAAAATTGGGCGAAATTGGATATCTAAAGACATGGTGTTTAAGATCTCGCCACCGCTATTTCTGTTGCTAAATCACTAATAGAATTCAAGAAGTTCGAAAAGCCCAAATCTCATAAGGACAGGGTTGGCAAGGGAAAGAGTAGGGGAGATAGTTCCTCAAACAAAGGACATTTTCACAGGTTTAACAGTTCTAGGGAAGGAAAGAACACCAAAGAGGGTCAAAGCAATGACAGGCCTCCTCTTAAATGCTACTTTTGTGACGGATCGCACAAGACTAGGGATTGCCAGAAGAAAGCCAAACTTTCTACCATCGCTGAAGAAAGGGAGGAACAGTAGCAACATAAAGAGACAAGGATGAGATCCTTACAAATCCTCAATGCCATCAAAGCCAAAGTCGAAGTGCCTAAAACCGAGAAAAGAGGATGATTATATATGGAAGCAAAGGTGAGTAACCAAGTGTTTAAAGCCTTAGTGGATACCGGACCTTCTAACAAATTCCTTCAAGAAGAGGAAGCAAGGCGGTTGAGCATCAAATACAACAAGGAGCAAGGATGGCTCAAGGCTAAAAATTCAGAGCCAAAGTCGATTTTTGGCATTACTCATGGTGTAGAGGTACGTATAAGAGAATAGCGTGACTTTGTAGACTTTTCTATTATACCTACGGATGATTATCCGATTGTGCTTGGTATAGAGTTTATGGACCGTGTTAAGGCTATGCCTATTCCTTTTGCCAACACAATGTGCATCTTAGAGGAAGGCAATATATGCATGGTGCCTTTGGCTAGGGAGACCAGCATTCCATCCAAATAAATCTCGGCCATACAGCTGTCTAAAGGTGTAAAGAAGTTGCAACCCACCTTCCTTATATCCTTGAAGGGTGAAAAGGATACTCTCTCATCAAATGTCCTACCTAAGGAAGTCTCTCACGTCCTAGAGGAGTTTAAGGATGTGATGCCTCCCAAATTGCCTAAGAAGCTCCCACCCAAATGTGAGGTGGACCACAAGATAGACTTGGTCCCTGGTGAAAGACCCCCTGCTGCAATGCCTTATTGAATGGCACCCCCCGAGTTAGAGGAACTTAGAAGGCAACTAAAGGAGCTGTTAGATGTGGGTTACATTAAACCGTCGAAGGTTCCATATAGTGCACCCGTGCTTTTCCAAAAGAAGCACGATGAGTCACTTCAATTGTACATCGATTATCGAGCACTCAACAAATTAATCGTGGAAAATAAATATCTCATTCCATTGATAGCTGATTTGTTCGATCAGCTAGGTGAAGCGTGGTGGTTCACGAAGTTGGACTTGAGATCAAGATATTACCAAGTGAGGATTACAAAAGGAGATAAGTTAAAGACCGCTTGTGTTACGAGATATGACTCCTTTGAGTTCTTAGTTATGCCCTTTGAGTTCTTATCTACTTTGTGTGCATCTTTCTATCTTCTACTAGCAATATTGTAACTCTTACAGCAGGTTGAATTAGCATTCGAATTAGGCGAATTGCTAGTGCTGCATAGGTCGTTGGGTGAATAAGGCCAAGTCCATGACATATTACAGGGTGCATGTTCATAAGGAAACTCAGACAATAAGGGGATAAGGAGAGACCTACCCTTGGGCCCACTTTTTGAAATGTGAAGAAAACCTTAAGGACAAGCTTGCAATAAGTCAATTGGTCAAAAATTTCTTCATAAGGGTGACGTCACAATAATAAAACATAAAAAAGAAATAAGCAAGATTGACACGAAAAATGCAATCACTAATGCAAAGCATATTACTAATATTGGAAAAGTTTACCTACATCATAATCTGCAATTATAAGAAAAAAAAATTGAAAATACACCTATAATCTAAAGTGCAAGAAAGAAAACTAATATAATACTACGTTATCACTCCTTTTCAATGGTCGTAGCCTTAAGTCTAACCTCATTTAAAAGCTGCCAACATAAACACCTTCATTTTAGAAAATTAAACAAAAGGATAAGAAGCTCTCCTTTTTAGCCATGCAACACCTTAATGCTTTTAAAATTGTTATAACATATGCATTAAAGTTAGATTATAGTGGAATCTTTAATCAAAATAGTGAGATAAATTCAAAATTTTCAAACATTTTGTTTACATAGAGAAGGGAGTCTTTTTTATAAAACTAAAACAAAGTAATTCAACCTAAAGCTACAACCCTAAACCAACCAAAATGATCAAGAACTTAATGAAGTCCATTACTAAAGAAGAATTGAAGAAAATGATGGCCTTTATTGTCAAAGAAGAAAATAACAAAAAGGATAAAAAAGATGATATAATACAAGATTTTCAAGACTCATATAAACTTTAAAGAGAAGGAATTGAGCAAATGGCCAACAATACAGAAGCCGCTTTTATTAAAGTTTTGTTTTAATGATTGCTTAGTGTTGTAAACTATTCAATCTATAACTTTATCTATTATCATCTAATTCTTTTTTAGATTTCCTAATTTAGGAATTTTTGCAAGGTCATGGGTGAAAGGTCAAAAGGAGTCATGACACCAACAAAACTAAATTGCATCAATTTAAATATCCATTAGTTCTTCATTTCTTCGGAACTAAAGCAAGTAATTCCACCCAAACTTGTTATTCTTACACTAACCTAGATGATCAAAGACTTAATGTAGTCTATTCTTAAAATATAATTGAAAGAAATGATAACCTTTATGCTCCAAAAAGAAGATAAAAAAAAAATGATATAACGCAAGTTTACTATGGCATAAAAGTTAGGATAATACATGCATAGAAAAATATATTTAACTAGGCTAATATGTATAAAAAGCCTAGCTAGATAAGATAAAAGGGGAGGGCTTATTAAGTATTTATAGCTAAGACCTCCCTTTTGTTGATATTCCTATGAGGTGGGATAAATTATCTTATACACTAGCACAAAATACTTAAAAGACCTCATATAGCATATAGGAGAAATATAATACATCATTAGTAAACATTGATAATGCAAAAGGTATTTGTTATAAATAGATAGGAATCTCTCCCCATCCTTTAGTTTAGTTTGAGCCCATGTTTAAGTTTATTTGACTAAAACAAGATTGTTCCTTAAAAGTTTGAACGTGTTTATAGGTCTTGAAACCATACTGTTTTTAGCATGAGAAATCAACAATTTAGTTCACCAAGTTGTTACGTAAATGGTTGATTTGGTTCATTTCAATTCACAAGCTCTTCTTTAGTTCACTTCCTTATTATTAAATAAAAAAACCTAACCACTTCTTAGCTTTAGGTCACTAGTTCTTAAGCCTAATCATTAGTTTAGTCTAACTTTACAAACTATGTTGAAACTATCATTCACAGTATTATATCATATTTTATGAGTAGTTAAGATTCTCAATCTCACTCTAAAATAGTAGAAAACATAGGTAAAAAAGTTAATGAATGTCTTATGTTTATGCAAAAGAATTTTATTCAAGTAATGAGATAAAGTCTAATTAGTAAAAGATTTTATTGACATATATAGAAAGTAATCATTATGGGCTTTTCATATATATATTATTTGTCATTTTTTAATGTACCAATTAAGAGTTATTAAATTTCAAAGTTTTGAATTGAATTTAAAATTTTAAGAAGAAAGAAGAATTCATTCTAAACAAATCACAATCAATAGTTTTTTCAAACACATATTAACATATAATATTTTTGAAAACCAACCACACAAATGAATTAAAGGGGTCGAAGTATAGTATTTGTCAAAATTTTATGGTCATCGGAGGTCTAAATAATGGTGTATATACTATACTCTTTGGGCAAGTGAGTGAAAAAGAGTGCCTAATTAACTAATCTAGTGTGAAGAAGAACTTTATGATACATAGTAACCACCATTGAGAAGATGCCACATGGCAATGTTAACCAAAGTCAAACAAAGTTATTTTGACTTCATATTTCACTAACAATTTAAAGTCTACCATGTATTATACACTGACTAATAAAAATATGTTATTTAATATTATTTTTAAATTTTTTTAAAATAAAATATTTTTAAAAAATTCTTAATAATTAGTAAAAATATCAAAAAAATATGAAATTTGCATCAAAATTTTTTAAATTTTATGCTTTATAAAAATTATAATATTATATTTCAAAAAATAACAAATTATAAAAATAATATTTTTATACAATATTTTTAAAATTCTTTTAGTTTTATTTAAGGTAAAATATGGATTGCATGATACAAACTCTAACTAAAGAATTATTAAAGAGTTATAAAATATTGAATTTTCAACTCTTTAAATAATTAGAAATCTATATAGCCAATAAAATTTTTTTACACTTTTAAAGAATGCAAAATGGAAAATGATAAAGAGTTTATGGAACGTAGTAAACATATGAGATTATTAATCAATTATCTTGAAACTTTAATAACTAAAAGACTTAAAGAAGAGGTAAAGATTAATATTGTGTTTAAGTCATTAACGAACTTCTAAAAGATTAAGGTATGCCATGAGTTAGAACATACCAAGTGCATTATCAAGTGGTATAATGACCTAAAGGATGCCCTCAAGAAAGCATGAAAGTGTCATATTGAAAACATTATAAGGTGTTATACTGTGTTGTACATAAGTCTTAATCTTTAAGCTGCAAGGCATACCTACTTTGGTATAATAAAGATAGGATTCATGGCTTTTAAGAGCTAGGCCTAAAGTTATTTAAAATGTTGAAAAAGGTGAGATTTCACCAACTAGCAATTCTCTACTTTAACCTTATTACCTTTTCTAAACTATATGTAAAAAAAAAAAAAAAAGTTTAAGTTTTAGTTGTAAAGGATGATATTATTATAATATTGTTTTATATTTGATATTATATTTTTATATATGTTTGATTATTACCTTTAATATTTAACATATATACTTTGCATACATGAAAAATTAACTAAAGAGTGAGAAATGTTAGGTTGGTTAGTTTTTGAGAATCTTCACCTAAGAACTTAAATTTTGTATAAATTGAAATAAATTAAGATAATTTAGTATTAGTATGAAAGAAAATGATTTGGAATATCATGAGCTTTCAATTCTTTCACTAATTTTAGATTATTGTTAATCTATTTCAATATTGGTATAAAATGAATGGTTAAAGTGTTAGTACTAATCATTGATAAATGTCTCAAAGTTGTTGTAATAATGACTACAAAGAATATTATCAATGACCTCAATAAAGAGAGTAAGCTGAACAGTAAAAACTATGACATCAAGTATTGTAAAGTTTAGTGTATCCTCAAAGTGAATAAAGTGTTGAAAGTTGTCAACCATATCATGATGGACCTTAAGGAGGGTTTCTTAACTCAACAAAGGCGAGACCAAGAGGCCTTTAAGGCTTAGAAAAGAAAGAATAATATGACTTATATTGCTTTGCTTAAACATATGGAGAATGATCTTATCTGTGAGTTTTAATAAGTATAAGAGTGCTTTAAAAAACAAGTTTTAAGGGTCCTTTAACTATTAAACTAAGAGTTAACAATCAATTTTGACATCTACATAAAAAAGTCATATTATAACATGAGACAACACCTAAGAGTGATGTCTAATATGATCAAAAGGCTCAAAGCAATTAGTTATACTTATATAAATGAACAGTATATTCAAGTTACCATTCACTTTATTCCTTTGAACTGGGAGTACATAAAAATTAATATGATGCATAATAAGACTATTAAGACCTCTCAAGATATCTCATTTCATTTAATTTTAGAAGAGGAGCCCCTTAGGACTATTAAGTCTTCTGGCTAAATAAATGTGGTTAAAGCTGAGACTAGTTGAAAGGTTGTTTCTAACTCAAAACGTAAATGATATTATAAGCATTATAAGAAAGGAAAAAGGAATAGATAACCAAGACAGAAGAAAAAGAATGATTGTCGCAAAAGAAATGGTGGGAAGAAAAAAGGATAAAACTAAAATGGCATGTTATAGCTATGGAAAATTAGGTCATTTTGCTCATAAATGCATTAAGCCTAAAAAAAGTATCCTTTACTCTTATTTCACATTATTTAGCTAATGTTGCTAGCTCAGCATTGCTTACTAAATTTGATTCTTTATGAATTATAGATTTAAGGTCTATAGACCATATAACCAAATATCGAGAAACATATGTCAAATTATGTCGAATTAAACCTATTTCAAGATAAGTGTATGTTAGGAATAATATGAGAGTAGAAGTCAAAGGGATTAGTACTTGCAAATTAGAAATGTGAGATAATCAAACCCTATTATTTCACAATATTCTTTATACACTTGAAATTTGATATAATGTTATTTTTGTTTCTATTCTTCTATTTTTAAGCTATAAACTTGTTTTTGAAGATTGCGTTATAAATATTTATGATAACATTTTTTATGTTAGTATTAAATATTTGTTAAATGATTTATTTGTGTTAGATATTAAAGATGGTGTATTTAATATCTATATCAGTTACTTTTCTATTATTGCATCAACCAACAACAATTTCATAAATGTAAATATATAGCATGCTAGATTAGGTCATGTTAGGCAAAAGAGAATGAATAAACTATCTAAAAGGGGCCTTTTAAGCTTGCTAGCCAAAATTGAATTGCTTATATACCAACATTATCTAGCAAAAAAAAAAAAACCAATTAAAAAAACCATTTAGCAAAGTTATTATAACTAAATTTCTATTACAATTAGTTTATTTTAACATATGTGGTCCAATAAATGTGAGTGCAAGGAATAATGTCTCATATTTTATTACTTACATATGTGATTATATGTATTATAGTTATATTTATCTAATCTCTTATAAATTTAAAACATTAGAATGTTTTAAAAAATATTTAAGAAATTCTTAGTTTACAAAAGTTTACAAATAACTTCTAAAGACATTTGGAATAATTATGATCCTAATCTCCTAATCTAACAATTGAAATGCTGAAATAGAAATTCTTAAGTGATTTTGAGGAGTTTTTTCCTGTTTCTCCATGCAAATAAGGATAGGTCTGGATTTTATGTCATGTATTAAATACTTTTCTCAAAATGGGAAAATTAGTACCATTTGTGACACTCCTCTCATGTCCAAAAAGAAATATAAGTGAAATTGTTTATAAGTTAGGCATCGGTATGAATAAGTTACCAGTTAAGGATATAAATAAAATTATAATTGTGTTTTATTGTTATGGTTAACAAACTAGGCTATCACAAAATTTATTATTAATAAATATAATTAAATATTTAATAATTATTTATAGTGTTTTAAAAAAATAAAAAAATTTCTAATAAAAAAATAATTTATTTTTTTTATATAATTGAATTGTAATTATTATTTTAAAATATTATTAGATTATTATGCACATCTTGTATTTATTTATTTATTGGTTGCACCAAAATGCAACGTTTTGGAAATGCAAATTTAAGATTTATTTGAGTAATAAATGCACATTAAAAAGTTGAACAAATGCGTAAACCTTTTTGTATGATTTTTAGTTTTGAAAATAGCATAATTATAATACAGTTTAGAAAAAAAAAATATTTTAGATGTATTATTAACAAGTTTGGTCCTTTTTTTTTATTACATAAATAATTTTATTGTTTAGGGTTCCTTATTTTTTCAATCTTTTATTTATGGAACCGAAATATGCAAGAATGATTATTTTAAATTGAAAGAAAATACAATAGTTAAATTAAAAAGACAATGTTGACTATCATATGACAACATATAGCAAGAGTATTTTACACTATGCGTAATTATTAAAAAAAAAATCATTATATAGATAAATTGTTTGATAAATATAAATAGATATGGTATAATTTACGCTACTTGAAATAATATTTAGTATTATATAAATAATATTTAATATTACATAACTATGATATAAAATTTTATTTTAACTTTATAATATTTTATTATTTAGTACCAAATATTATTTATATAATGTAATCGCATTATATTTAATTGTATTTATTAAAGACTATACCTACCAAATATTTTTCTTATTAAAAATGAATATTTATACCTCTGTTATTATTAATTGTGACATTGGTGAAGTGGTAGGAGTGGCCGCCCGAGCCCCGCCTCCTTTTATTTATTTTTTTAAAAGAAACATAACATACTTATAATTAAGTAAAATGTATAGACAGTAATTAAAAGTGTGGAGATAGCCAACAAAATTATATTATTTGCGTATTGTTGTCATTAAATTTATAGAAAAATGAAATTAAATGATATTTGCATAATAGAATTGCAGCAGCCGCCGCACTTAAGCACACTGACTCAGCTTCGACACCATTCCAACTGGCCAACTCGGAGCTCACCAATGACCACCAACCGCACGACGTCAGCATCTACTTCCCATTGTCACTTTTTTAACACTCGATTTTAATATAAATACACCCCTCCAACGCGGAACTCACGTCACCTTCAAACGCATAGCACAGAAGCCAAGAAGCTAACCATTGAAGCCTTACCCTTTTCAGCTTCGAAATCAATGGCTCATCATCGAGGCTCCTCCAATTCTACTAGTGTTGCCACCAACAACGGTAACCACGGCAGCGTCGTTTCATCAGGGGACGGAGGCGACATTCCCGGCATGTCCACCATCAATCCTGGGTGGTTCTCCGAGATCGGCCCCATGTGGCCAGGTGTGTCTGTCTTCTTCCTTTTCTGTTTTCATTCTTTCTTTGTCCGTTGGAAGATTGGCAAGTCTACGATAATCTTTTTTACTGGAGTTTTTAGATCTTGGGAAAGTTGGTAGGAATTTGAAACTCCCCCCCCCCTTTTTTTTTCTTTCCATCAATCAAAAGTTTTGGAAATTTCAAAGGATTATTTATTTGCCCTAACTGTGCATGCCCGAAATTATGAGAAATCGTTGACAACCATGTTGGATGGATGGATGGAGAGAAACGAATGAAGGGATGCGCGAGGTGGTATTGTGGGGCTTATATACCTTTTTTTTTTTTTTTCCCTTTTGTGAAAATTCAAGTTTTTCTGTAGAAATGATTAGATGTATAACAAGATCAATTGATTATATCATTAGATTGATGAAATATATAATAAATTACTAAAAAAATATAATTAATTATGCATCTTATCAACCTTATTACATATGTTTAGTCGAGTCGATCTTATTACACGTACAAATGCATCTAAATTCTATCCATTGTCTGTATTGTATATCTGCTCTCAATTATTGATTTTGCGGGCCTTTTGGATGTGGGTCCGGCTAAAACTCAGAAAACTACCACAATTTTAAGCATGTGTGTCGGAATTTGAGCGATAGTGTATCCATTTTCGTTCGAAGGTTAAACCACATAAGACAACCACATTTCTAGTTTTTTTTTTTTTTTTTTTAAATTGTGAATGAAATATAAAATTTATGAGAATAAAAAAATTACTATTATTCTGTATTTCACTATGTAATATGTCTCTTAATGTAAAAATAAAGAAAAAAAATCGAACATGAAATATAATTTGCCAAAAGAAGGTAGAAAGAACAAAATACCATTTCCCAGACTTTGTGTGTGCTAGTGATTTTAGTATGGCAAAGCGGGCGAACAGGGAAGGAAGAGGCCATGGCCTTGCCCTTTGCACCCCTAAACTTGAAAAAATTTCCTTTATGTGCCCCTCAAAATTTCAGGCATTTCTTTGTGAAATCATTAATGGCCCTTTCAAACTAGAAAATTTTCTTGCGACTTTATTAGTGCTCCTAAATTCAGAAATTTTTCTTTATGAATTCATTAATAACCTTCTAATCTGGAAATTTTTTTTATGAAATTTATTAATGGCTATGAAATTGAAAATTTTATCTTTATTAATTTTTTAGTGGCTACCTAAATTTTATAAAATTTACTTTAATAAATTCATCAATGCCTCTAAATCTTGGTCAAAATATTTAATTGTGTACTTACCCTTGTATTTGATTTCTTATTGTAAAATTACTTTTCTCCTCAACAAGTGAATCGGGTATGCTGTAAAACATGGCTATTAGTTCTGCACTCAAAACCAAAGGTCTTGATAGATCCGGCACAGAGATGTCTGGGATAGTTGTTGCTAATTACTGTTGTCAATTGCTGATTTGGCTGATTATTATTATTAATGAACTAGATATATATATATATATATATATATTAGTATTCAATTAGATTAATATTGTTTTTAACTATTAAATAATCAAATAAGTAAGGTCATGTTTAGTTTACTTGTTGGTCATTGCTATTATTATTAATTATTGTTAATAACTATTGTTGGTGATGAATAAAATAAAATAATATTATTTAGTTAAAATAATATTATTTATTATTATTAATTATTAAAATAATTAATTATAATTTTTTATTTATTACAAAAATTATTTAAATTAAATATTATTTATTAAATACTATTACTCTCCTAAAATAGTCAAAATCTACTTTTTCTATTAACTCCTTTTTAAGGAGTCTATAAGCAAACAAAAACCTTTGAACAATTTTACCAAAAATTTAACACTTTACCCTCTCAAATTGAACAACATCAACTAACATCTCTTAAAAATAAAAATAAATAGCCTCTAATTAGGGAAGAGGATTTTAATTGAAATGGGGTTGGAAGCAAGAGGAATAACGACAAATTCAGCAACATGGTACTCGAAGTTTTTTTTCCTTTTTTTTTTTTAATTTAGTTACCGCATTAAAAAATTTAGATTGCTGTTCACAATTGAACAACGCCAAACCAAATACCATCGAACAGGAGGAAAAGAGACGAGGTTGCTGAGTAAATTGCCTTGCTTTTGCGTTGTTCTGCAGGGGAAGCGCATTCTTTAAAGGTGGACAAGGTTTTATTTCACGGAAAGTCGGACTACCAAACTGTTTCAGCATTCCAAGTACGAAATAGTCACTGCAAAATGTTGTGTCAACTTCTAATCTTTTTTCTTAATGCAATTTCTTTGCAATGCAATGCTTTATTGACTGACTGAATTGCAGGCCAATTGTTATTGTCATTCTTTGTTTTTCTCTCAACGCAGTCAGCAACGTATGGAAAATTTCTGGTCTTGGATGGGGTGATCCAACTCACCGAAAGAGATGAATGTGCATACCAAGAAATGATCACTCATCTCCCTCTTTGCTCCATTGAAAACCCGAAAAAGGTTTCTATTTTTCGATTAGCACACGAAAACTTGATCCAAGCGATTCCATAGCTTTTTCGTTTTGTCATGTATTATTTTTTGTGTTATTGAAATTGTGACCTGATTAAATCATGACATTTCTGCCTTGATGTCATGATCGTGGACCATAGTCTGGATTGCAATGTGCTATGGTTCAATAGGAAATTGGCCCAAAGCAATCCTCTCTTGGTTGTTCTTGCTTTTGACTTGTGATATATTTCTTCCTTCCTTCAGGTGCTGGTAATTGGAGGAGGTGATGGGGGTGTCCTGCGTGAGGTTGCTCGCCATTCCTCTGTCGAACAGATTGATATATGCGAGATAGATGGAATGGTGGTCGATGTGAGTTACACAAATTCACCGTCATCATCTGGAAATTTAATTATCTTCTCGTACTTTCTTTAACTTGCAATAATGTTGGAGTCGTTGCTTCAAAGAGTGAAAAAGAAAAATTTTTGTCACTAATCAATTTTATAAATAAAAGACCATTAGAGATTTTGTCTGATTCCTCGTTGGACTTGACCATCTGAACGAATTGGCATTTACGAGTTAAAACATATACAAGCAACCATAACCATTTTGGTTTCTTTGTTTTAAGCCTGACGATTTTTTATATTTTTTTTCCTCTGCCTTCCCATCCCCATGCAGGTAGCTAAACAGTTTTTTCCTGATGTAGCCATGGGATTCCAAGATCCGCGTGTGAGACTCCATATTGGTGATGGTACTGTTTCATTCCAGTAATGTTTCTTTTTCATCTTCTTAATGTTTAATGCTCAAACATTCTGAAACTTGGGTGGACCTCGCAGGAGTTGCTTTCCTGAAAGCCGTCCCTGAGGGAACTTATGATGCTATTATTGTTGATTCATCTGATCCGGTGGGTATGTGTCCTTCACCCATTTAGCTTCTGTCTAAGATTGAATGAATTATTCCTTTTCATCTGTCCACCACAAGCCATCATTTCCATCAAATCTACTCAGGCCCTGCACAAGAGCTTTTCGAGAAGCCTTTCTTTGAGTTAGTAGCCAAGGCACTCCGCCCGGGTGGTGTTGCTTGTACTCAGGCAGAGAGTCTATGGCTGCACATGCACATCATAGAAGACATTGTCAAAAACTGTCGCCAAATATTTAACGGTTCCGTAGAATATGCATGGACTACCGTCCCTACATATCCAAGGTATGATATCTTCTGTAGCTTAACTATAGCATATTTAGTACGCAAGATTTATGATGGTGTTTCTTGGACATAGACGCATATGTATATGAGATATTGCTGATAATCAAAAGCTATTCGCACAATTTTGAAATTGTTGGCCGTTGATTTGCAGTGGGGTGATTGGTTTTATGCTTTGCTCCACCGAGGGGCAAGCAGTAGATTTCAAGCATCCGGTGACTCAGATAGACGCCAATGCCAGCCATCCCAACATTAAAGGACAACTAAAATTTTACAATTCGGAGGTGAGTATGCATCCGAAGACTTCACATTTTGCCAGCCAACCTGCATTCTTTTGTTGAGCAAGTCGTCATTTGTTGCAATTTCTTTTCTTTTTCTTTTTTTTCTTTTCAATTGTTACAGATCCATTCCGCGGCATTCGCTTTGCCATCATTTGCAAAGACTGTGATTGATGAGAAATTGAAGTGAGCGTGTGAAAGCAAAAGGAAAATAAAGTAGCACAGTTGTGGCCATTACTGGACACAGTTTAGTCTTGTGGCCATTGCAAAACATAGTTTCTTTTTTCAGAAACACAATTTTCATTTACTAGCTTCGAGAACGTTTTGTCGATCCTGGAAATTGATACCCCACCCACTGTTATGAATGCGCGCGAAGGAAAATATGATTATCTAGAACGAATAATATAGGTGGACGGGGGCACAATGAAGAGGCACCGAGGAGGCATATGGGCCCGTGTGCAAAATATGAAATGTACAATAAGTAGTGTAAAATGTTTAATAAATAATGTAAAATATGTAATAATTATTGTTTACTATAAACTATGAAATAATTGTCAAACAATTTGTGACATTATACATTTTACTTCATTTTGTTGCATACTATATATTTTTACAAAAAGTATATAAATAACTAAGTAACGTCTTAAATGCGGGAATCATAAGACTCTCTATTCAGTCCGATCAAATGCACCCTATCTAGAAAACCAGCAAGGCTTTTCGGTCAGGTGATGATTAGTGCTTAATAGCTCTCTAGGGTAAGCAAAGCATCAAATCCAATAGTGATCAACGAGAGATCGAAAAGCGGGGTTGTTTCTAATTAAGTTACTGCTCCCGAACTGACATCAGATTCGTGGAACAGTTTTTAATCTTTAATCCTGTGGAACTGGCCCAGTCTTAACTTAAAACGTGTTTCTACGTTGCACGTTTGTCTCGAGAAAACAAAATAGAAAAGTAAAAATGAAGTATTGGGTATTAGAAGACAATTCCAACAAAATGTAAACACAAGATTTTGCCGCATTTGGTTTATACGATTCCAAATGATGGCACCAATAATTGGAATAAGGAAGTAAAATGAAACAAGTTTTTTATTGAAATTTTACGTTAAAAGTAAAAATGAAATGTATGATTTCTTTATTTTAACTTTTATAAGAATTTATAGAATTTATCATTTAATTTTTTTAGGTACATCTTTCGTATTTTTTAAGTTATGCAATAAAATAAAATAAATTAAATTAAATTACAAAAAATATGTGTCGAAACCAACCAAAGATTCCAATCTCTTGCTCTTGAATCAAATTCTTATGGTCCTCTTAGTATAAGTTCAATTCTTTGTGTAAGTCAATCCAATCTACCACAGTTTTGTAAACTAAATTGCACCATAATATAATTAAGCGATGGTCTCAAGTTTCTACCCACTTACGTTATTTTTTGTACACACTATCTATCCAAGGAGACAAGTTATTCCAATTGTAAATATAATATGCCAAAATTGTATATTTATATTATATTTTTTAATGTTCATGTGCATTTTTGGAAAAATTGTATACAAGAAAAATAAAACTTGTGACTTCTTCATTCAAATTTATATGCGGGGTTAATTGTACAATGGAGAATTTATCATGATCAAAGAGTGATCGTAAAGTGGGGTTGTTTCTAATCAAGATGCTGCTTCTGAACTGATATCAGATTCGTGGAACAGCTTTTAATCTCTAATCCTGTCGGGCTGGCCTAGTGCAAACCTAAAACGAGTTGATGGTCCTTTCTGGACTGGTTGCATCGTCAGAGGTGGATGGACAACAATTTATGGTCTATTACAGATTTCGAAAAACTCCCAAGTTTCTGTTATAGTTGTGGCTTGCTTAGGCACGCTGAAAGGGATTTTGAATGTAATTCTAGTACTGCTTCGGATTCCAGCAACCATCATCAGCATCCTGGGGTAGTTCTCTGGTTAAAGAAGCGTTTTTTTGGCTTCAAGTTCCCGATTTAGTCTTCCTCATGGAGACTGAATTAAAATCCCAGGAGATGAATAAACTGAAGCAATAATTGGGACAACATAATGGGATTGCTGTTGCTTGTCAAGGGGTTGACAGAGACCGCGGTGGTGGATTAGCGTCGCTGTGGCAGCCTTCGGTTTAGGTTTCTATAAAATCTTTCTTGTTGGATCGTCATATTGACATCTTAATTTCTGGTCTTCTCTTGCCTCATGATTGGCGTTTCACGGGCATCTATGGATGGCCGAGTGATAATAATAAAAGGCACACATGGAGTCCGCTTCGACATCTTCGTCCTAATAAATATGTTTTGTGGGTCTATTGACAATTCTGGGGGCCTTCTATGGATGCTTTTCAATGTGCTATTGATGATTGTGGTTGATCGGAGCTTCGGCATATTGGTTATCGATTCACCCTGAATAATGGACACTCGAGTCTCAAGTCACCGAGAGATGGGATGCATAGCTTAGTTGTTTGTGTTTTTAGTTGATGGGTTCAGCTCATTGGGATTAAATATACTGTAGAGGTTTCTTTTTGCTGATGCTAGTCACCGAGGCCGGTATTTAGATCAAAGGAATTAAGGATCAGGTTGGAGATAAAAATAGAAATACCCGGAAAGAAATGAAAAGACGACTGATGGGGTTGGAGAAGCGAGGGAAAAGAAGAAGAAGAACAAAGAACAAAAAAAAAAAAAAAAACACAAAAATGCTGTTTGACATGAAAATTCAGGCAACTGTTGTGTTGACTCTCTTTTTTGCACATCATTTGATAATGGTTAGGAGTTGATAACATAAAAAAATTGAGAATTCATTAAGTAACAAAATGTTGAAAGGTGGGTCAGTTAAATTTGAACTTAACTCATATGATGTTACTCATAATAATAAAAAATAAAAATTCATTTTTTTAATTAAATATCAACTCCACCTCAGCTCGACTTGATTGAACCAAACTAGACAAACCCTTTGTGCTTCAACTAATAGGCCTGCAGTTACCAATCTGTCCAATCACCAACTAGTCAAAGTGCTCTCAGTACCAGTAGTTAGAATTCATCCTTCTCGTACAGGACTGCCATAACTTGTAATTAATTTGTGATTAAAATATAAGTTTTATTAAATCGCTTAAATTAATAAACTAGTTGCAAATTGACTGTAGATAGTCTCATTGATTTAAAATTATACTTTTAATTGAACAAAATACTAACAATAACGATGAGAGACAGTTTTATAGTCTGTATTTAATTCAACAACAAAAATAGATATGATATGTAACTTTTCTTTTTTAACAGCAATAAACAATTTTCATTCATGGCAACTCCATAAAAATAAAAATAAAAAACCAAAGCATGTGTACATGCATTTGCTATAAAAACTGTAACAGCTCCATACCTATACGTCAACGAAAAAGGACAAAAGCACTTGCTGCAAAAAAAGCCATAATTGTCCGAAAGGCAAGTTGTTAGAGTCACAGCTTTAACTCCTTTGCAATGCAACGCCTTGGGCAATGAATGAGGACAAGTGATGCAGTACACACAGTTTTTAAAACTATCAAATGGTGGCAGATATATGTCGATTTTTAGCAGTTTTCAAAACCATCAATCCATCATTAACGAATTAGAAGAATTAAAAATTATTCATTTTCTTTACTTTTTTTTTTTTTTTTGGGTTTTTGGCAGTGACGAATTCGCACAATTTCAATTGAACGATTTTCATAAATTCTTAAATGGATCTGTCCTGATTTCCCATTATCAAAAACATGTTTACACATCTGGACTCTTTCATCTGTCGTGGACCTCATGTTCCTTGTGCCCAGCTGCGAGGAGAACGAGATCCATTGAAGAATTCAATATTTTAACGAATTTAGGATATTTTCATAAATTTAATCGTTGTGAGAATGATTTTAGTTATTTGGTTTAGGAAATAATTTAATAAATCTCACAAATTCAGTATATAGTTCATAAACTTAAATCATTTTGCAGTGATTTTGTGGGCATGGAGCAATCATGTTTTACATTTAAGATTTCATTGTCATGTTGGTCAACATAATTGTATCCATTTACCAAAATTGCTTTGACATTGCTAAGAACAGTTTTAGGAAATTGACGCCATGATTTAGGGTATTAATTGTCTTCATTCTCACGCTGGAGTTCCTTTTTTCAATCTCCCGGATCGGTTCCGAGGAATCCCAAACCTTAGTGGGTTGCCCCTGCCTGGCTACCATCAGAACAAGAATCGAGGTTCCAGTTTTGGTCCGATTCGTTCAACCCTGGTTTGGTTCTTCTTCGAACTGAAATCAGGATCGGGTCTAAATCGAGGGCCCAACAACTCTTAGTGTACAAGCACCCAGGGGAAATATGGAAGCCTGGAACAAAATAAATGCCGTTCAAGTATGGATCTACACCTGGGCAATAGGGTGAGAGTCAGAGCAAGCTGTTTCCTCCGAGCTTGTTTTCTATTGGCTGTACCATTTGACTCTTAAGCCACTTGCCCTCTACTCCGGCATTTCCATGTTAAGTTGACTGTTAGATTCTTGAGCTACTTGCCCTCTACTCCAGAGTCATGGGGTCTGAATAGCAGAGAAGCATCTAACACCAACCAATGTGAGTTCGAGTGAGGGCCCTCGTGTAGTAATTTTCAAGTTCTATAAGTAAATGTCAGGCGGTAAGATGCTGGACGAGTAGTTGAGCTGACTGGTAGGTGGTTGGTGATGTTACAGTTCTGTTATAAATTGTGTCCATGGCAATGGTAGTTCTAGACCAAAACACTTCTGGTGACCTGCTTCAGAGAAATGGGTAACCAGAAAGTTCAATTGACTATTGTTTTCCTGCTGATAGCTCCTTTGACGTGCCTGTCTTTAAGCCTACCGAGTGAGTACTCCATAGTGAGCAATGACCTCGATCGTGAGTTCCTCTCAGAGGAACGTATCCTCCACCTTTTTCAGCTATGGAAAGAGAAGCACGGAAAGGTGTACAAGCATGCACAGGAGGCGGAAAAGAGGCTCGAAAATTTTCGCAACAACTTGAAATATATTCTTGAGAGGAACGCAAACAAAGGATCGGCTTCAGGGCATGAGGTGGGATTGAACAAGTTTGCTGACTTGAGCAACGAGGAGTTCAGGGAAAGACATTTATCAAAGATAAAGAAACTAGTTAGGAGGAAGAGTGTCCTGGTGACTGGCAGGCAAAGCAACCTGGAAACCTGCGATGCTCCTTCGAGCTTGGATTGGAGAAAGAAGGGAGCTGTCACTGGCGTCAAAAACCAAGGCGATTGTGGTAAGTTTCTAGTAATGCCTTATATACAATTTGTTCATCGCTTCCATTAAAAATGAAATTGAAAAAAAGAAAAAAAAAAAAAAACAGGCCTTCACGCAGGCTTTCAAGCACCAAACATCAAAATAGGATAGGTGTTCTGGCACGAGTAAGAATGTGACAATCAGCACTATCCGCTGATGGGCTAAGGTTAAGCTTTTTGTGCACACAGCGTTATGCAAGGGGAAAGCTATCCAAAACCCAAGCAGCTCTCTGACCGTTAGGTATTGCAGGAATTTAGTAGTTTAACCTACCAGACATGGACAGTGCTTACTAATTCAACGGTTTGCCTCCATTTGTTATTTGTCTTCCTTTAAACAAACATTCAAGAAATGCAGGACCATGGAAAACCAAAACTTTTGGCACCTCGGAGTAATTTTTTTTTTTTTTTTTAAGTTTCTACCCTTAATTTATACTAGAAAAGCATACTTGACTTTGTGACATATTCGGAAGCCTTATTGTGCTTCCTCAAAAACATTGCTTCAGTATGAGCCAGGTCCCTATAGAGCTCCAGATTATCGCCTTGCAGCATACAAGCCCTGCGACACACTGCATATTAATTGTTCTCATGTGCCCTTGACAAAGATTTTTGAATTTTGGCTTCCTCACAATCCAAATTGTGATATTTCAATTTCATTATGTGAAATTATGAAATCAACTCCTTGTTTTGAGGGCCTAAAAAGAAAACAAACAACCTTTTTTTTTTTGTTTTGTTTTTTATTATGTTCGTTCTCATTTTGTTTCTGCTACTTGCTTGCTGCTATATGTAACTTAAACATCCAGTAAGCATAAGCGGCCAATGCCAAACGCATATGAATTCGGCCAATACTTATAGGAATGGCCGAATAAGAGACTAAAAACTTTCTGAGCTAATTCTGGGAACGTCCTTTTTTAATTTATGTCCACAGGAAGTTGTTGGGCATTCTCTTCAACTGGGGCTATTGAAGGAATAAATGCTATAAATACTGGAGACCTTATAAGCCTTTCAGAACAAGAGTTGGTTGACTGTGATACAACCAATGATGGGTGTGAAGGAGGCTACATGGACTACGCCTTTGAATGGGTGATAAACAATGGTGGGATTGATACAGAAGCTAATTATGCTTACACCGGTACCGATGGTACCTGCAATACCACCAAGGTTTGGTTCCTCTCTGTTGCCGAGGCCCCTTAGATAGAAAATCTTTCTCTTCAAGACAATTTTACTGGTTTTGACTCTTCTCTCATTCTTGATGTTTTGTAATAATCAGGAGGAAAGAAAAATAGTAACCATTGATGGGTACAAAGATGTAGCTCAAACAGATAGTGCTCTCCTGTGTGCTACCGTTAACCAGCCCATTAGTGTGGGAATTGATGGTTCTGCAATAGATTTTCAGCTATACTCAGGGGTAAGTTCCTCTGTTTAGTTCAAAAGAACTTTCAAAAGTTATGTTGAGTATGTTTGACACAATTGTAACAATGTAACATGATCAGGGAATATACGATGGTGACTGCTCTAGCAATCCGGATGACATTGATCATGCTGTTTTAGTAGTTGGTTATGGTTCCGAAGATGGTGAAGACTATTGGATAGTAAAGAATTCATGGGGCACGGATTGGGGAATGGCAGGATACATCTATATGAAAAGGGACACTAGTTTAACATATGGTATCTGTGCAATCAATGCCATGGCCTCTTATCCGACTAAACAATCATCAGCGCCTTCTCCGACTAGTCCTCCACCGCCACCTTCGCCGCCGCCACCACCACCACCTCCTCCTCCGCCTCCACCTCCCTCCCCTTCGCCAAGCCAATGTGGAGATTACTCCTACTGTCCAAGTGATGAGACATGCTGTTGCCTGTTTGAATTCTCTGACTTCTGCATAGTTTACGGTTGCTGTGCATATCAGAACGCTGTTTGCTGCACTGGCACTGAATACTGCTGTCCAAGTGATTACCCCATCTGTGATGTTGAGGAAGGCCTATGCCTCAAGGTAATAGAATTTGCAACCTTGACGTGTTAAGACAGTTCGGTGTTTAGATAGACTGTTGACCTGGTGCAAATTCAAAATCGTACGATTATATTTCATGTCAACTTGCTTTTTTTTTTTTTTTTGTTCTTTTTTTGTGTGACAGAACCAAGCAGATCACCTGGGAGTAGCTGCAAGGAAGAGGCATATGGCGAAGCACAAATTCCCCCGGACTATGTTAGAGGAGGGAGAGAAAAGCTACCAACATTTCCGGTGGAAAAGGAACATCTTTGCTGCAATTCGCTAAAAAAGAGGAGACCCTTTTGAGAATTTCTTCCCTGGAAAGCATTAGTCAACCTTCTCTGTGAACATCGGTTTTGATGGACACTCAACATTGGTGGCCGGGGGAAAAAGCAGACTAAATAAAATAATAAAAAGGTGGAACAGGGGTTGGTGTCCCTGGGGGTGATCTGCTGGAGATTTGATTCCATTTTCCTCTTTTCGAGTCCCTTTTTTTCAAAAAATTTCTTTTTTGAGAGTGATTCCATTTCCCATTTATAAGAATGTTTTCTTTTAGTTCAGTTCAAGAATGTTTTTGATTCCTTGTGTTAATACACTCG
Organism: Bruguiera parviflora; assembly: GCA_019804595.1. NCBI lineage: Eukaryota > Viridiplantae > Streptophyta > Magnoliopsida > Malpighiales > Rhizophoraceae > Bruguiera > Bruguiera parviflora. Next base: position 5,113,022 of record CM034060.1, read on the forward strand.
TTAAATTATTGGTTATATTTACTCTCTTTTTCATATATATATATAATTTATTTATTTAGAATTTTACATGTAAATTTATTCTATTATTTTAATATTTTTAATAAATTTTATTTATTATATAATATAAAATTACCAAATAATTATATTTAAAAAAATTAAAATAACAATCTCCATCAGCACATTAAAATAGTTGCGTGAGGCCAAACGAACGACGTCGTACTATCGAGTTAGATGCACTTCAGACCGCATCTTTACCCTGTTCCTTTAATCCTTCCCGGTTGAAGATAGTTTCGTTAAGTTTATATTACACAATAAAATAATTTAATATTATCTCGTCTCTTATCACATGATTAAAAAATTATTTATATACTTTAACATGGGGTCTCCGTTATCCATCACATATAATAATTTCAATTCTCTTGCTATCATCAATAAAAAAAATTTTATAAATAAATTATTTTTTAAAAAAATATATAAAATATATTTTATATTGTATTAATATTTTATATGTAATATAAAAACTCTTTGTAACCACTTAATTTCACCACTTTTGTTGTCGCTCAATTGGATCTAAAAGGTTCAATTCAAATTAAAATGTAATTATTTTTTCTACCCTTTATGTGCTTTGGAGTATTTTAAAAAAAAAATTATTGGGAGACTCATGGAATATTTAACTATAAAATAAAAATAATTTTTTGAAATTTCAAAAATCACATATATATTTTGAAAATTAAAAATTTTAATTTTTAATTATTAGAATATTTTTTATGAGATCTTACAAAAAAAATTTCCATTCCGGAATAACTGTACAATATTCCAAAATTCAAAGACCAATCCCGCCCTTAGACCCAAACAAACAAACCGCTTCCTTCAAATCCAAAAGCGACCCGTCGTTTTGGGTATGGGCAAAAGCTAAAAACGTTGTGGTTGGCCCAAGTCCAAAGAAAGATATCCAATTTAATTATCGAAAAGTTTCAGATGAATATCATTATTTTTACAAATAAGTTATTATCATGATTCAAATTTATTATCATCAAATTATAATAGAATAATTTTTTCTTATACTAAGACTCTATTTTTAAAATAATTAAATATATAATAAATAAAAAATTATATAAATTAAGTATAATAAGTATGTTGGTTAATATATAAAAATAAAAATAATAATTTTTATATATATAAATCAAAATAATAAATAAAAATACAAAAAAAAAATATGAATCTTTCATATTTGTGGTGTTTAAAAAAGAATTAAACATGTGTAAGTGTACCTTTTATTTTTATAAATAAGTTATTTTCAAAACCCAAACTCATTATTATTAAATTATAATAAAAACAATTTTCTTATACTAAGACATGGTCTTTAGAATAATTAAATATATAATAAATGAAAAATTATATAAATTAAATATAATAAATATATTTGTATAATATTTAAAAATAAAAGTAATATATTTCTTTATATATAAACAAAACAATAAGTACAAATATTAAAAATATATGAATTTTTCACTTTTGTATTACCTTAAGCGATATTAGATGTGTGTAATTGTACCTTTATTTTTATAAATAAATCAGATTGTTTTGAATTTTAGATCAATTAAATTTTAGTTATATGCATTGTACTATATATTAGGTCTTTAAATTTATCAAATTTTAGGTATATTAATTCACCAAATTTCTCATATACATTTGGTTTTGAGTCTTTTTGTGCTTTTTAGATTTTAAAATTTTTAAATTCGGATAACTCAAATTTCGATTAAAACTATTTCAATTTTACATTATTCACCATCAGGGTATTTCAACATTTTGAATTGCAAGCTCATTTGAATTTTTTATTCAAACGTAGGTGGAGTCAAATCAAATGCTAAGTGAATTAATCGAGTTGGGTCAATCTTTATTACCTCAATAAAGATTGTTTCCTTAAGAATTGATACGGGAGAAGTAAGTAAGCCATTGGATCAGGTGTCCATGGCATACATGATCCAACAGTTTATATTCGCCGAACTTGTGTGTAAGCTAGAAAGGAACCTCCTTTATATATACATTAATTTTCTTTTATATATAAAAAAAAAGGGATAAAGATAAGAATTAGCACACAAAGCTGTAAGATGAAAATTGAAAAAAATAAAAAATAAAAAATCAATGATATTATATATTCATCGATGGCCTTAATTGCAGTCATCAATAGTTCAAAATCAATGATAATTTGTAAAATTATGAATTGCAATTATTGGCACCCAATTATAACTCTTTCGCTGTTTCGCGTACCGAGAAGGAGAGTATACGATTCTGCAGAATCTTATACCATATATATGTAAAATCTTATTAAATGTTTATGGAAAGAAATCAATTTTAATTGCAAAATTAAAAAAAAAATGACAGTTATTGAGATGAAGAAGTAGTAAGGAAATTGATATATATCGTGAGTTTTTTTTTTTTTTCAAATTTTTTAATATGCAGCCACACCAAGAATTTTGTAGTTAGGATTGAAGGGAAGTTTTTTCTTAACTTTCCCCATATATTATTGATATTATATATATATATATATATATAATATAGATTATTGCTATTAAAACAAATCAATAAAAGTGATATATATTTTTATAAAATATCTGAAGCTATTGAAAATTGCAGCAACTATAGACTAGGAAGAAAATGGGGCGCCAAAACTTAATTGCGGTTTGTCCCTTTGCTTTCTTTGTGCAAAATTCTTAGCTTAGTCAACAATGGCAGGTCCACGGAACCCACGGAAGCAATACAAAAAAGGTTCACAACATTGTGGGCACCGAAAGCCTAGCTAGATTAACGTGGCCAAATTTTTATTTTTATTTTTTTAAAAAAGTACTAACATTTAACTATTATCACGTTTTTTTATTGAGTTGGGTGTAGATTTTGGACAAACGTTCTCCATGTCAAGACAATTGCTCGACGCGAATATATCGGAAAAAAGCTAAATTGCCCCACATGCCCTCAGATGCCATACCTCTTTGGCCCTTCTCATCTAATTAAAAAAAAATAATATTAATAAATAAATATATATATATATATATATATAGAAAAGCGTAACTTGCAAGAATATAACACCATTTTGTCCGGGTATACCTAATTCTAAACCCAAATCCACAAAACCATTTAGTGTACACTTGAGTGGACAAATTTCTTGGAGATTTCGTGTGAATCCTTGAGAGTAAGCATGAGATTAGTGGAAAAATAGCCTTTTATTATTATAGTAGGCTACGTGATCTAAAAGCAAAATTCACCGATTAAAAAAATAAAAGTTTAAAATTTAATTTAATAATTTACAGTTTAAAATTAATGACAATTCAGTAATTAATAACTAATGACCAAGTTTAGAATTGACAACTTAATTTAACTACAAATCCAAAGTTTCCCATTTAAACTTACACTTAAATATTGTGTATAAGTTAAATTATGGGGATAAGGAGAACTAAATTCATAGGTACAATTAGTTTTCATTATTGGGTTTTTTGAAATATGCAATGAACTTATTGTATTTTTTAAAACCTTTCACGCATATATATATATATATATATAATTTTTTTTTTTAAGTTTCTCTTCAAATGGTCTTCAAATGCATAATTTCCAACAAATCAAGATTAAAAATTGTTACGCTTGGCCCAAATTGGCAGCCTCTCTTCCTCGGCAAGTTCTAACCGCAATACTATTACTCAATGAAACCTGCCTTGGAAGGTTAACATGCGGGCAATAATGCGACATTATTGACAATGATACCCACAACACAATGCACAAACGGCAACTGGTTTTCAAATCTTCACCGAAGACTTAGGTCGGTCCACTCCTCCTTCGTGTGTAGTCCAAATTAGGGTTGTTGTCGGCTCATCAACCGTCCACCTTTCCTACTGCATTCCCGTGATAACAACCGACCCCTCAACCATTGTTGCTAAAGACTTTTGACTTTTTGCCTTATCCCCATTTGTATATCCATGCACAAGCTTTGTACTTCTCACCGCATATTGATTTTATTGGTATAAGAAAATGTCTTTTTTTTATTATTATTATGAATATTATATTAACAATATATGGGCCTATAATCGAGATATTCATATGGGTATCTAGAATTAACGTTTAGCCAAATTAATAAGTTTTGAAAAACATGTCTTGAATTGCAAGCATAAAAAATTTCTGGAATTAATAAGGGCTTTTTTCTTTTCTTTCTTTTCTTTTGTTTTTTGTTTTTTTTGAAGGGCCCTTTACGAATAATCACTTACAAATTCTTAAGAAGAAAAAGTTAAAGCTATGGTTGCTACTGCCTATGCTTGTTTACATTGCCGAACTCATTTTATATAATTTATTTTTATGATATATTTCTGTTCCGTGACTTGCTTCATTTTTATTTAAGAATGATTTCACGAAATCTTCATAGATAAGGAAGAGAGTGAAGGGTTATCGTAATAGTTCTCAACACTTATTAACTTGCCATCATTTTAAGATCTTTCTTCTTTTCTGAACAAGAAATTTAATGATTTTTATTTTTTATTTTGGTATTATTAAATTTACTGTAACCATATTAATGCTAAGAGTTTATACCACATTAAGATGATACAGAAAATGAAGAATTATAATAATATTTTTAATAATTATTAACTTGCTGTAATTATTGAGAATTTGAGACCTTTCTTTTTTTCGTTTTTTTTTTCCTTTGTAAGACAAATTTAAGGATTTTTTCAAATGACATTAAATTGAAATTTAGATAATTTTCTTTTTGAAAACTAAATAAATAGATTTTAGAGTTCCTTTTCATATATCAAGTGCCAATAAAATGCAACAACATAAATGATTTTTTGCTTTTTGGGCATTATTGGACTCGGAATAATGAGTATATATCTATATATATATATACCATATTAGGTTTAGTCTTATTTCTTGAGGCTCATTTAAGGATTGGAGCGGGTTGTTATTTTACTACCCTTATTCAATCTATTGATAATGTTGTTTTTTTTTTTTTGTTCCCCCTTATTTCATTTTTTTTTTAAAAAATAAAACAATAAGATATATGCATAGCCCGAGATAATAAAACTAATTATATTGTAATCGCTAGAATCGACAAAATGGGAGCATTAGGCAATAGACATCTCTTTTTAGGGATATTCGCAAATTGAATTGGAGAGATTAGTTGTCGATTAATTATAGAAAGTTTGATGGAAACTAGCAAGGCAAAGATTTTTTCGAACAAAAAATAACACTTTATTTTGTATTTACAAAATACACAAAATTTATATTTTTTTATACGATAAAATTTATTATTTAAATATTATCAAATTTATATAAAATTTTTTATATTAATAAATATAAATTTTGATGTTACCGTGAGACTCAGATCCCAAAGTTTCATTTTTCGAAGAGTAAAAAAAAAAAAAAAACGCGCCGATTAACTTTTAATTAATTAAGGGAGGACTATCATTTGAATTTAAATAATGTTATGTAGATTAAAATAATCATAAAAATTAAGGGTCAAATCATGTAGGCCCGGAAGCGCCATTGGCTTATTACAGGGAATTATACGTCAAGAATAATCAAAGAAGGAAAAAGGCTATTTTATTTATTTTATTTTATTCAAAGGACATCCATGCACTCTCCGTCTTTGTCTCTCAGTTGCTCACTTTGGACATGTCTGTCTCTGACTGACTCTCTCTCTCTCTATCGCTTCCCCGCTTGTCTTTCTTCAGTGTCTTTGTGTGGAGAGAGAGTGCTAAGAGCACAATTGGACTTTTCTTGATTTGCACTCATTCCCTGAATTCACGGCATCATTCTTGTACACACCCCACTTGGCAGTGACACTTTCTCTGTTCTTCAGGCTCACTCACTCACCTTTTTCTTTCTTTGTTTTCCAATTTCGAATCTTTTGTTTAATTTCCTCGAGCTTCAAACCTCTCTTCTCGAAAGAACTGATTTTTTTTTTTCTTTTTGGTGTAGATCCTCGAGGTAATGCCTGTCTCTGTCTATGTTTCTTTTCTTTTAAGAAAACCCCTCATTTTCTTCATTTCTGTCTTTTTGTTTGATCTTTACCCCGGTTTTGTTAATGTTCATTGATGCTATTTTTCTTTCTTTTTTCCATTGGCAAATCCACGGGAAAGCTACACAAAGGTCGCTTTCTCTGTTCCCATAAACTCTATATCCCCTTTTCAGAATTAGAATCCGAAACTTTTAGGATGGAGTTCTAAGTTCTTAGTGTCTCGCAAGGGAAGCTAATTAGTTCTTGGTTACTACTACTATTCATGTGAAAATGAAAATGGAGCTGTAAAGAGAAGAGATGATGTGGTTTCGGGAACGGTTGGTTGTTGTTAACTGAGAAGAAACTACAGTTCTTGATAATGCCACTTAGGTTGGATGTAGATTGAAGTATTCGATCGTGAAATGAATACCCATTTTGGTTGTGAAATGCTTAATCAGGTTGATCTTGATTGTTGTGTGTGTAGTCTGTTAAATTGAAGAAAATTCATTAGCTATTATCAGTGGGGTTTCGGTGAGAAAAGGGGAAATAAGGCAGTAAGTGGAATTGATATTTTATTTATGTTCCGATCTTGTCGGGGGAGTTTGCTGGATGAGTTTATTGTTTTCAGAACCCAATATATCATTTTTTGGACATTTCTATTATTTTGCATAATGTACGGTGATTTGCATACCATGAACATGTTAGTGGGGGCTTTTGGATTGTTGAAGTATCTGTGTACAATTCACTTATCTAGATAACATATGATGTATGTTGCTTCTCCTTTACAGTGACATGTCCTTGATTCGTTAACTTTGTTCGAGGGGAAGTTAGCGAACAGAATTTGCTCGATTGTGAGAAGCTATGGAGCAAAAGAAATTGAATTTCAATGCACCACTCCTATCAGTGAGACGAATTTCTACTGCACTGGCATCTTCGGATGCAAAAGGGAAGAAAATTGAGAATACCCAGATCCATAGGCGCCGTACTCTCCCTTTATACAAATGTGACTTCAATTCAGATCAAGTAACAGAACCTGTTGCAGTTCCTTTTAAGTGGGAACAGATTCCTGGTAGAGCAAAGGATGTTAGCACGCCTGAGCCTCGGGTCCATGCGCAGGCTTCTGAGACTCCTACACCTCTGCCCAGAAGACCTTTGGATATTGTGAAGTACAGAGAGTCTGAAGATCAAGCTGGATTGAAACCCAAAGTTGACAAAAAATCATTCGGTGACAGTGCAACAGAAGTAAACTGCTTGAAAGAGGTGCTGAATGAGAAAGTGGCATCGGACACGGAGGACGATGACGTCTACTCCGATGCTCTTGAGACACTGTCTCCAACAGATTCGCTCTCGATGAACTGCAGTCTAACCGGTCTGAGTGGCAATGATGGCCTGGTTGTTAAGGCATCAGGAACCTTCTCCACCGATTCCCAAACCCGAGATTTCATGATGAGCCGTTTCTTACCTGCAGCCAAGGCCATGACTTTGGAAACTCCTCATCATGCCTCAAGAAGGCAACCTGTGGCAGTTCAACAACCAAGACAGATTACAAAGGCTATTCATGGTGATAAAACACCTCCTGTCAGTAAGTATACACCTATTGTTGTCCCAAATTGTGGCCAGGATGGAGAAGAGGAGGAAAGTGAAGATGAATATGATGAATCCGACACTTCTGGCAATATATCAGCTAAAGCTTGTGGTTTGTTGCCTCGCTTATGCCTTAAGAGTTCGCTGTCAATCTTAAATCCTGTTCAGGGAATGAAAGTTAGGACCCAGGCTCTTATGTCTGCCAATCATGACTCCGCAAAGAAGGTCAGGAGACTGTTTTTTTTGGCATTTCATTTCATTTATGCTTTTGTTTTTGCTTTCTGGTTTCCTTTCCTTCATCATATATTTCTCCCTTTTTCAGTATGGAAGTTTCTCTTTGATGGTAGCCAATTCATAAAACAATTAGTTTACTGCTTTTCAGCATTCTGGGGATAAACAAAAGCCAGATAGGGGAGCTCAATCACCAAGGCTGTGCAAGACTGACGGCAAGCTGACATGTGGATCTAATCGGTTCAATTATAAAGGGGACCAACAAATGTTGAATAGAACATCTCCTTTCAGGCGCTCCAGGGGCACATCTCCATGCCGCAACGGCACACCTCAATCTCCCTTCCGCAGAATGGGATTTCAGGGCATTCCTAAAGAAGCTGAACAATCCAAAGCCAATACGCCGAACTTGAGTAGTAGAGGCAGTAGCAGATCTCAGGAACTGTTTTCCCATTATACTGCTAAAGGATGGTCTTGTCCTGTTGGCCCTACAATTGTAAAGACAGTGTATGTAGATACCGTAAATAAATCTTCCAAATCAGGTTCCTTAGTTGTCAAGGGATGTCCAGATTCTGGAGGAAATTACCTAGAGACATTATCCAAAAGTAGAGAAATGAAAGAGGCTGCCGCTACCGAAGATTCTTTTCAAGATGCAAAATGCCTGGATCTTCCAAAAGGAGGGGACAGAGTGGAAAATGAACTCCCTGGGCCACCCGCTGGAGGCGAAGCAGACCCTATGGGGGAACTGCTTCAGGAACCTAAGGCTAAGGTATGCATAAATGCGACGAGTAATGAAAATCAAAATATTGACAGTGGGAAGGTTTCTGATGTAGACGATACATCAAAAGCCAACACTAGTTCAGTGCAGTCTCCTCTTCCCCTGCTCTTACCAAAAACTCCATCTGAATCTTGGCTTTGGCGTACACTGCCTTCTATTTCCTCGCAAAATCCACTTTCGCGTTTATATCGTGGCAGCACTTTGCCGAGTAAGTGGCGAGACTCCAGGTCAGCCTCTAGCAATACCAAATGGGAGACCATTGTAAAATCATCCTATTCTCATCATGATCGTGTTCGCTATTCTGAGGTACCCCTCTTGCCCTCTTAGCCTATATCGTTTCTTAATGATTGAGAATTCATGCTTAAATCAGAGGAGTAACATTTTATGTTCTTTGGCAGGAATTACTTCATCATTCATCTCGGCGATCCAACAATTAAAAGGCCCCTTCTAAGTCTTCGGATCCATTGTTTCGGTTCAATTTCTTGCCCATATGATTCAAAGATTATCTACATCTTCGAACTCTCTTCTTTAAAGGTGGAAATGAGACTATACTCGGTTCTAGTTCAAGTTCGTTAGCTTTTCACTTTTTGGTGTGCTGCTGGGCTGAAAAAATAGCCAGAAAGAGCCGTTGGAGTACTAGTATGTAATGTTTACTTAAAAGGGTTTTGCATTCAGTTGATGTTCAGGGTTTATGGAATTCAGTAGCCTATTTTGGCGACACAACATTGTTTCCATAGCTAAGGCTAATTAGTAGATGTATATAATACTTTCTTTTCTTTTTTTTTTTCAATTTATTTTTATGCACATAATCAATTCAGCATCTAGTGTAACTCGAACTCCCATAAACAGTTAACAACCTGTATGTTCTTATCAATTTAATGGTTGGTAAGAGCATTGATGGATACTTAGGCCACTTACTTAGCGTGCCCTGTACAGCACTCCACATCTGCTCCACAACCATGCAATCGTGTCAGATGATCCTCCCACCCCTCTTGACGAGCAGTCCGCAAAATGGTTGGAGTCCCGCATTAGATTTTTTTATGTCCATAAAAAAATCTATTAGCTGAAGTTGACACCACAAATTATTATTAGCAACGCTCTGGTTCCGAGGATAGGTGGAAGGATTTGGTCCCAACCTCACTGTTTTGCCAATCCCAATAAGGATAAGGAGTAGCCGCTTGGATTTCTCTATTTATGTGCATCATACTTGCACAAAGAGCAATGTTAATCCTCTCAATCTATGCCTGTCACGTTGCCGAAAACATATTTAAGTCGATAGCATATAAATTGACAAATTGCATACATCTTATGCATACATCTTATCATTTTTGTGATTAAACTCGTAAATTTAGACATCTCAGTGGCCAAAAGACTTAAAAAAATAAAAAAAAGAGTAAATATCATCAATGCGACGAATTGCGATTCTATTGTTTAAGGGTGTTTCTATACTTCACTTTTGGTGGAGTATGTCAAGCAACCTCATTCGATTGCTTGTTGATATGGAGTGTATATTTAAAGAGTCGAAACTGGCTAAGATGGCCTTAATATCGGTGGCAAAGAGGCCAGCAATTGAAGGGTCTTCCAGTTGGCGGGGGCAGAATGGCTCGAACTGCTGTCTGATTCCAAATAGATGGAGGTCAGGGGCATCCCAACTACTCGTTGCGTCACTTCACGGATAACCACAAGTTCAAAGAGTTTCCGCATTTAATAAAAATGAAAATGGGCTCGCCGCTTCTATCCCGGAAGATCTTGCCAAGACCACCCTTCTTCGCACACCAAGGAGCATCAGTATTGACCTTAATTTGTCCTGTTGGAGGCGGTGTCCAACGGGGCTAATCCTCGGCATGCCGTGGAAGCTCTATTGAGGCCAATTCCATTTCGAAAATCCCAATACAGCTCGAGAGCAATCTGGACTATTTCAGTAGGTTCCACAATTTTCTTTGCGATTACCCTTAAGCTTGGTGCCTTCCAAATAGCTCAACCCATCACTGCCACCACGTCCAATACCTGACCATCTCCATTAGCCAAAATATATCGCGTCAATCCATTCCGTGAAATCCTCTTGTGTAATATCTCGCACCCTCAAACCCAAGGAGTTAAGGAACCAAATACCGACAACCCGTTGACAAGGGAGCAAAGCATGAGTAATGGTTTCCTTCACGGCATGTACACAGCGCAATCCACGTCCATTTGTAGATCTTTTTCCACTAATATATCACACATCGGTAGAGAGCCTCTACAAGCTCGCTAAAGAAAATGTTTTAATTTTTCCGGGACTCTCAACCGCCATATAGCGTTCCCACGTTTCAAGCTAAGGGTGGTATCTGAGGCCAAAGTGGATTTTGCAGCTGTGAAGTAGCAGGACAACTTGTATGCGCTTCTTCTGTGTGTTTACCACTGCAATTAAAGTGCCAAATCCGCTTATCCACGGAACTGCGGAAGCTTGATAAGATTCTAAATGCCATCGGAAAGTACCATTTGGTACCCTGGTCAATTAGTGATGCTGCCATTTCTGACTCTAAATGCAACCTTGGTGGCAGAACCTCGAGGCCCTTTTGTTCCGGTAACCAAGGATCTTGCCATATGTTCACACTTTTACCATCACCAATAAGCCCACCTGAAGTCTTTGCCTCAACAGTGAACTTGATTCGATAATGCTCTGCCTGTGTAACTTGGATTGAGTCTGAGTTTGGCTTCCAGAAAGGTGTTATTTGGGAAATAGCGCGCTTTGAGAATTTTGGACAGCAATGACTTGTCATTCTCCGTAAGTCTTCCTAGCATAGCTAGATTCTAAGTTCGCAAAATCAATATATCTCGAGAACTTTGCATGAAAGGAATGATAGAGATTTTTGTGAAATAAATATAAAACTTTAAAAATAAATCAATTACTTATTAGTTATAATAATAAAATAAAATTAAGAATTTTAAGTTACCACCTTTGACAAACCACCACCATTCTAACATTCAAATTTTAGCAATAATTAATACAAAAAATTTCAAAAGAACTCTCTCAACTCTTTTAGAGAAAAAGAGAGATAGATCTTAATATTATTTTATTAAATTAAGTGTATTTTATCCAAATAATTAAAAATAAATTTATAAAAATTTTGATTCTTAAGTTTAATTAAGAAATTTATGATAATTTTTTTATAAATATTTTAGATTTTTATGATAATTAAAAGATAATTTATGACTCTTAATTTTATAAATATTTTGATTAAGAAATTTTAACTCTTAATTTTTTATAAATTATATTTTAATTCTTTTATTTTTAAATATCTTAGATTTGGCCTTAAGATTTTTTAAACTCTTCAATCAAGTTTAATTAGATTTCTATTTTATATTTTTATAATTATCTTTATATGTGTAATTCATTAAAATTTTAACATATTAATAATAAATATAAATTATAATTTTAAAAAAATAAATAAAATAAAAATTTTTAATTTATTATTAATTAATTAATTCATTCATATTACAAATCATAATTAATATTTAATTATGTGTCATGACTGCCTAAATATTAAAACCATTAAAAGATAATATAACATATTTCTTCAATGCATAATTTTTAGTGTAATTGATTTTTTTTATTATACTAATATTTCAATTAGATATAGAGTATACTATTAAAATTTATTTTATTTTATTTTATTACATATTTTTTAAAATATAAATTATTAATTCTAAGAATGAGATTATAATTTTTTATAAATATTTATTTCATCTACATCAAAAAATACTTTGAATTAACATTGATTGAAAATAGTAAAATACTTTTATATGATTATTATGATGTGATGAGTTTTTTATTGATTACTTGACCATTTTCATATAACTTATATTATACCTTATACAAAACTTCACAAGAAATTTTTAATTAAGATAGTTCAAAAATTAAATTAAAATATAATAATTTTTATATGAGATATTTTGATAATTTTAAATTTAAAAATTAATTATATAATTGTCAAATAAGATATTTTATATATACAAATAACGTTTTAATTTAAAAATTTTTACAATGGGTCAATTAAATGAATATATTCATTTAACAAGTACTTATATATTAGTTCAAATATTCATATATGTTCTTGTATGAGATTGATTGTTTTGTTCAAAAAAAAGAGAAAAAGAAATATACTAAGTCTCATGATTTTATTGATGTTCAATTTTGATAGTGTGTTGATTACATACATTTAAAAATAATATTTTAATATAATAAATATTTTATAAGTATAATTTAATTATAATTATTTTTATAATATATATTTATTGTATATATTTTATTTTTAAAATTTATTAATAATTAAATTATTTATATAAATGATACTAAAAATAAAAAATATATTTATTAATAAAATTGTATGTACAAAATATCTAATAATACCAGTATCAATGGAAATTTTGTTTTTAATCTAAGCTTCCTCGTCAAAACTTATTAACAAACAAAGTCAAATCCGTACGCATATTTTGTGGAAGCAAGAAGCAACTCATCATGTAAGTCGGAATCGCTTGGACAACCACTTTGATTAACACTTCTTTGCCTACTTTAGAAAGATAGGACTCCTTCCAACCACATAATTGCTGTCGTACTGTATCAATGATCAAACTGAAGACCTTCCTCTTAGAATAATCGATCAGTATTGGCAAGTCGAGGTATTTCTAAGATCCCTTAGCTGTGGTGACACCCATACAATTTTTGATTGCAATTTTGACATCTTTACGTACATTGAGGCTAAAAAGGGGCTCAATTTTCTCCAAATTCTTTTGCACAAAGCTTTTTCATAACGAGACAAGATTTGCTTGAGTTGCTGGCATCCAGAAATTGTAGCTCTTGGAACACAAGGTTGTAATTAGCGAAAATAGGTGAGATATGGCTATGAGTGGCAGCATCATGCATTAGTGAGGAGAGGCCTTCGACGCATAATAAGAAAAGATACGACACCATAAACCTTAAGAAGGAAAGAAAGACTCTTTCGGGAAAGAATTGACCACAAGCAAATATGAAATTTTGGTGATACATGTCATGAAAAATTGTACTTAATCTACATCAAAGCCCATTTTAAGCATGATAACATCAGGAAAATTCCATTCGAGTCGGTCATATATGACCCATTCATATCAAGTTTTAAAACCATATGACCCTTCTTCCCATTATATTTGTGCCTCCTATGGTGGGAAGCTTTCAAAACGATAAGGGTATTGTCTGTGATGAGGCGCCCTGGCACAAAGACACTCTGAGAATCTGATATGATTTGCAACGGAATGGCCTCAATCTACTAGCTATAGCCTTCGCAATGATTTTGAAAATCACATTACATGGGTTAATAGGCCTATAGTCTTTACATTGAGCTGGTGTGACAATTTTGGGAATTAAACCAGCGAGTATAGTTCAGAGAACTCGGATCTCGTTTTTGTAATAACTCGATTTCTTAGTCTTTCATTCAGTTTTGAGAATTTGAGTAATATGATACTCAAAGGTGAAAATTGAATGCCTTCAAATTAAGTAAAACAAGTGGTTATTGAATAATTACTTAATTTCAAAGTGTTTAACTCAATTTCTTAATTTTTTACTCAATTTTGATTTTTTTTTTTTAAGTAATGTGACTAAAAAGTCCAAATTGAGTAAAACAACTTCAAATTAAATGAATCAAATTGTTGTTGACCAACTACTCAAATTATAACTATTTTGCTTAAACTTTTTCTTAAATTTTGAGATCTTAAGTAAGGTTAACTAAAAGTCTAAAATTGTATAAAATAAAAACTTAAAATTAAATTAAAAAAATTATTATTAAGTAATTATTTAATTTCAAACTTTTTTTTATATTTTTCATTCAATTTTAATATTTTGAGTACAGAAATTCTTAAAAATCTAAAATGGGTAAAAAGAACTTCAATTTGAATAAAATAAGTCAAAATTAATAAATTACTCAATTTTAAATTATTTGACTTAATTTTAATATTTTAAATATTTTTTTATTTTTTATTTTATTTGTTGTTTTCATAAAATTTAAATTATTTTAAATCATTTTTTAAAATCTAACTCAATATTAAAATTTTAGGTGATATATTTTTATTTTTTATATTTTAAAGATATTTTTTATTATTTGTCGATAATATTCAATTACTTTTTAATATTTAGTTACTCTTTAAAAAGAAAAGAAAATATAACAATCATAGTTATTTAATACGAGTATGTTATATAAGTAGTTAAACTATTAGTAAATCATATATATATCTATATATATATATAGAGAGAGAGAGATAATACTTAGTTTCATCTAAAAAAGTAAACAAAAAATTACAAAATTAAAATAATTAATTAAAATCTTTTTATTTTTTATTTTTTTAAATTAATCAATCAAAATTATTAAAAAACTTGTATTGTTATTTATATCTTTTTAGCCTACACTCATCTAGTAGTATATAATTTTTTTATCATTTTACGAATGAGCCATAAATATATTTAATATTATATAATTTTAGTACCCAAAAATCATGGCATTTTCGAACGGGTTGAAGCCTACGGTTTACACGCCTATGGTCCAGTGGAGTTTGGTGGATTTACAATGTCTAAAATCACTGGCTGGCTACTTTAGGTGTGAGTGCAAACCAATCTAGTTAATGGAGTCATTCGATATTGTTTCAAGATGTAATTGACATCAAATTACACATCTACCTAAAATGGGGGTAAGCAGGTACGTGCTTAATTAATGAACAAAACAATGTGCAGTCGATCGATGAATTCATTGAAATCAATGGATTGAAATCAACGGGGGCTCTGCTGCCTTCACTCGAAATTTCTCATCTGCACCATATAGAAGGCACTTCTAATGTATGCTTGTAAGGGCTTTTGAAGACAAGTACTTGCAAGGATCTCACTCCTACAGTCCCAAATGGTTTTCTACCTAGATACCAAGATCCTTAAGCAGTACTCAACATCAAGATGGCCTTTTGCAGCAGATATATGTGTACAGACCAGAGAATGCGATTAAATACCCTTTAAAGCGTTCTCGACCTCACCAATGCCTGGACAACTATGAAAGTGAAAGTTTAGTGCTAATTATCTCCTTTGTGCTCCTACCGTAAGTTTTGTTGTCACAGGCTCCACGTCTTTCACTCAGTCTCAGTTGCAGATGATCAGGTAGCCATTCCCTCAGCATTGATTTGTCTTGGTACATCTGCATAGAGCCACGAACGAGAGTGCTAAAGAAGAGAGAATAAACTATTACGTCTTTAACATTGGATCATTATGCCAAATTAAATACCTAAAATTTAAGCACCAGCATCAAAATGCTACCTTTGGCTGCAACGCATGCTCAATGTCTGGTTTGAGCCTGTCCAAATCACTGACGGGAGCGTGGTAACAGTTTAAAGATTGTGTAGTCTTTATGCCATTTCTCGAGTTTCCTTCACTTGATCTTGGTGGGGTGCAAGGTTCATGTGCTGGCAGTTTAGAGCTATTGCTAAACCAGTTGACAGCGGTGGGAGTTTTGATAATTATCCTTCGACTGCTAAGCATTTCGAGCGGAGGCCACCGTCTGTCCTCCAGAAATCGGCATGACTTCATGGATGCAATTTGCATTCTTGTATCTAATCCTTTTCCAAGATCCTTGCTTAACAAATCTTCAGGACCCCATTGTTGCTGCCTATATGCACGACAGGATTGAGGAAAGTGAACCACAGTTGCATGCAAGCATTCATGTTTCATTCTTTAATTATTATTTCTAGGAAAAATTGAGCTTAGGTATCTGTTGGAAGATATTGTCACCTTGGAAAACATGTCTTCTCACTTAATGGTGGTCGGGAGAGGAGAGAGTGCAACGTACTGTGACCAAAATTATTTGCAGCAGAATGTCTGGCTAAAACAACCCCACCATTCTCCGCTCTGAAGTGTCGTTGAGGATTGCTTATGGTACGGTGCAATGTGCCTGTAATGCGACCTCTTCCTTGCATCGCTGCAGATGCTTGACGTATTACTGTAGGAAATAACAATAAATCAGGGCCTTATGAATCCCACGAATTCGGTCTATACGTTCATAGGAAAATCCATCTTTTGGATTTTTCTCAAATTGAGCTGTGGCTGCGGTAGTGTCATTATAAAGAAAATGTTTTGGGTAAGCCTCATACATAACGTATCTCACTATAGACTCAATTGATAAAGTAGTGGTAGATTTATAATGGATCCCATAGAATATCTATCATGTTTGCTAGCTTTTTGACTGACACTACATAGTTTCATGGGTTAGATCTATATCTGAGATTCATCTGTTTTTTATTTTTTATTTTTTTTTAATTTGTTGCCAGGGCTATTATATAGAGGAAAAAATTTTGAGTGGGGAGTAGGCGATGGAGTGTAGGCGGAAGGCGTGGGTCCTACGTTTTGAATAAGTCTCATATGCACAAAGTCGATAAATGTTTGCATATGTACCTAATTTTTATGTGTATCATGTACTATACACAAATTTATGTTATATGTATACACATTTCATGTATATATATATATATATATGAACAAACTTAAAACATATATATAAATATTTAACAAAAATAAAGTTAATAGTAAAAAAATTATGAAAAAAATTATATTAAAAATATTTATTTACTGAAATAATTTAATTTTTAAGTTTATAAATGTATTAATAATTAAAACTTATAATTAGTAAAAGAAATTTTTAATAATAAAATCAAAATAAAATCTAAACTTGATTGAATAATTTTTAAGATATTTTATATTATTATATTATAAAATAATTAAATATTATATAATTTAAAATATTCTTGAAATATACTTAGGAATATTTTAAAAATATTCTCAAGATTTAAGTTCTTTAGAATTTTTCTCTGTATTTCTAACCATCTCTCATATTAATGAAGTTTAGAGTTACTTATTTTATATTAATCTCCTTCACTTGAAAAAAATTTAATCATAAGTTCAAGTCAAACATTATATAAAGAAAATTTAATCATAAGTTCAAGTCAAACATTATATAAAGAGACTCGTCAATTAAGTAAATGATTAAACATCTACACCACTAAAAATTTTTGAAATCTCTTATTCTTCGAGCAAATTAATGATATATATATATTGTCATTAATCTTTTTTAATGTCTAATATGCATCATATTTTTTAGATTATAACTTGTTGTAAGAATCAACTACAAATAGCTCTTTGCAAAGTAACATATTGTCTTATCACTCTCTTAAAATAACTCTTCTTATTAGAAATCTTTAATTTTTTTAATTTTAATTTCACCTTAACTTGGACAAATTATATCTATTTTCCAAGATACTCAATTGTCATACTAAGACCTAGGATTCGAGGCAATTTGACCAAATTCAAAGTATGTTGTAGACATTTAGTGTAAACAACATTAAAAAGAGAATTTTCTATAATATTATGAACCGCAATATTTTAGGCAAATTTCGTTTGAATTGTGGTAAAGTTCCATTGCCCTAACTTGTCTTTACAAATACTTCAAATAAGGTTGCTTGGATCCTATTAAATAACTTAGTCTAACCATTTGTCTAAGAACGAGTTGTATTGATAAACTTCAAAAATGAATCAGATAGTCTCCGTAGAATAATTTAAAAGTGACTAAAAACCTTGGTCTTGCAATTAAAAGTGATGAATTTAGGCATTTTATATAGGCACACCACCTTCTTAAAGAACAATTAAGTTACCCTAAAAGTATTAAAGGCATTTTTGCAAATAAATAAAGTGACACTTTTTAGAAAACTTATAAAAAACATCAACTATAAAATTAATAGATAGATCTTCTTAAATATTGTATAAAATAAAATAAAAACAGATAAAGTTCAATATTTTATAACTAGTCTTTAGTTGTTTGGCAAATATAGCACTATTGAACAAATTTTCCAACCTCACCCTTTAATTATGGCTAATAATACTACTCCTACATAGCAATAATTTTCTTATCACACTCAAGATGGCTTCTAAGATCATCAACATGCAAATCATAAATGATTTTTTCCCTCAATGAAGTTAAGGGACATAAAGTTGATTTTCATGCATCAAATAACCATATGAAAATCATCTGCAAGTTACTTTTAAATACACTTCTCTTAAATTGATTAAAAGCCCTCATCATGTTAATATAATTTATAAAGAAATTTAAAAACTCACTATCTCGTTCTTTAATGTTACTAATAGTGACACTTTCTGACTTAGGATATTAGTAATTTTATTCTATTGATTATCCTTGTGAAATGGCTTAAAAGAGAACTTTTGTAAGAAAATAGATCACCTTACGTGTATATCATTAATGATTCACTTTTGATTGTAGAGATATTTAAGGGCTTAATGATCTTAGTATAAAATGAATTTTGTTCTATCAAATAATATCCTTAATGCTTAAGAGTTCTCGCAATTGTATAAAATTTTTTATCATATGTGGATTACTTTTGTTAGACCTTACTAAATTTCTCACTAAAATATGCAACTGACCTCTTTTTGTTGAGAAAAAACAACATTAACTCTAACTCCGTTGGTATTACATTTAACTTCACATAACTTATAAAAGTCGAGTAGATAGCTTATGAAAGCTAAGTAGGGTAAGTACTAGAGTAATACATAATTTCTTTTTAATGAGAGTAAAATATTATTGTTCTTCATATCCTCACTAAATTTATCTTTCTTAAAATACTCAATAAATGGTATTGAAGTTACAGATAAATATTCAATAAAAGTTTCTAAGTTATAAAAATTCTACACACCATCTATTATTTTAAGAGCAAACCAATTTCAAATTGGTTGCACTCTGTTTTTTGTCAATCTAAATACCATTAAAACTAAATATGTACCCTAAGAAAAGTAGTTTGTTAGTCATAAAACTGCATTTCTTCAAATTTACATATAGCTTACTCTTTTGCAGCAACCCTAACACCATCCTTAAGGAAAAAAAAAAAAGATCCTTCATTGATCGACTATCATTAAAGTATATAACTACAAATTTGTTAATGAAAAGTTTCAATGCCTAATTCATAATCCTCGTAATGGTGTTGGGAATATCAAAGAGAGAGAATGACATCACCTAGCAACTAATAAGGACTATCTTAAGTAGGTTGGTTTAATTTTCAGCACAGGACAGCGAGCATATTCTCTCACAAATATTTTATTTTTAAAGATGTGATTAGCAGCTTTATATATTAAGACTTCAAGTTTATACTTCGTGTGAAATTTCTGTTTTGACGAAGTTGTTGAATTGTTAACCAACCAGATTAATTTGTTGGTCACAAAGAGCAAACTCTTGAGGAGGTTGAAGGTTCAAACTGAGCTCCCTGGAATTTTCACAAAATCTCGACTCTGATAACCGGTTCGCCATAAAAAATAATAAAAAAAAAAGTTATCGAACTTTTTATCTTTTGCCCCTTTATAGGGTACATGTCATGTTCCTCCGTAGCAACTGTGCGGTACTAGGCCAGGGGACATATGCATATACTCATTTAGAGATTTTTCTACACATCCTCTCATGCTCGTTTTGTTATAAGGTAATTGCTATAATAATAACTCATTCACAAACTGCATGTCTCTCTCCGCCCAAAAATCTTATATGTGATCGGATATATTCTCAATGCAATCGGATGCATGCTACAAGCAATCAGACGTATGTTATCAATGTCTACTATTTCAATAACTCTCACTTTTTTTTTTCCACATAAATTGATGACATTTATAACTATTATGTATCTGGTTAATTATGACATATATCATATCGTTTCAGGTATGCATCTAATCATTTGAAACTATTTAAGAACATGAAGACATTCTTTGTGGGTGGTCAGAAGCTAATTTCCTATTGATATATTGATTACAGTTATAGTTTTTCATAGGCTTAACGGTGTCCGATCCATTATTTGCGGTCAGAATCATAAAATATTGATGTCTTACAGTTCGTAATTCACTAATCAAGCATCAAGATAACTGATTTTTTTTTTTTAAGAAAAAAGGGAAAAAAAGATTATCTTACATGGTTCATGTGGCACTTTGCATATATTTTGATGAATAAACTCAAAAAAGATGACTCTCACCTTGCCCAGCCCGATCCAGTTTCTTGCTTCGGTACATCTAATATGCATAGCGAAACAAAATCTTAGGTTAATCAGGAAAACAAATTACTGAAAAGGATTTAGAGCTCGTCGGAAATATAAAATACCCGATTGATTACCTGCAAATGACTCTTCACATGAGCAATGTTAAGCCCTTTCACGTTCATCAACTGAAGAACTAACTTGGGTGTTGCTCCTTCAATTTCAACGTACGAGTGAGAGTTTCGGTTAAAGGGGAAAATTAACATCAAAATCATATTAAAGTTAAAGGACATGATAATATTCTATGCAGTGCATTAACCTTGGTAAATTTTATTGAGATCAATTACAATCAAATTGCTAAAAGGTGGGTTTTTCAAGTTGCAACCGAAAATGTTCATACAATGCAACCATTTTTCAAAAAAAATAAAAATAAAAAGTGTGAGGTGATTATATATACTCAAAAACTGATCTCTCACATATAACCTATGCACTTTAATTCATATATGTTTGAAATCATCTTTAGGACTAATAGGCTTGAGTTCCAGCAGCAATTAGAGTCAATTCGTGATAATGAAAAAGAAAAAAAAGAAAAAGAAAGATTCTGATCGCAACAACAGCTGTAGAACAGTCTCCCACCAACTCCATAATTGGATAGGTGGAGAAAAGTGACAAAGGGTGAACTTACTCTCTTGCCCACCAAGCCTTTGAACAGCATGCACAAAAGAGAGATGGAGATCAGGCGTCCATCGTAGCCGAGGCATTTTAGATCTGACATACTTTCTAATTGTAGCCCTAAGTTCATCTCTCTTTAAAGACCTATTTTCATTACCAGAACTCCCTTTTCTTCCCTTCTCCTCTTCAGCACTAGCCTCAGCAACCCCATGATCAACGGTGATGGCGTCTTCTTCACTGCTCGCTTGTTCGTTCAAATCAAAGGAGGAACACTTATGGAAGTTGCATTCTGATGTAGATGAGTTATTTCCGGCTTGTTCTTCGAGCTCACTTCTAGCACCACTCTTCTGATGTTGATCACAGATCTCCATTTTCTCTATCATTTGGCTGTGGTCCATGCGGTACTTTCTGATCACTTTCCAATCATCTAGTCTCTATTTGAAAGTTTGCCGAGACAAAACAATTGGAATGGTCGTGTGTGAAATCAATGAATTAGCTTACACATCAGGAACTCAACATCATTTTTCCTTTCATCCATTAATGCAATGCCATTTTATTTAGGCGAGTAGAGGCTTATCATGGATGTCGATTGATCTTGCAACATTTTTGCCTTAGGGGTTCCTCGGAGGGACATGTGATACATACCTATGTAAATAATATATGGCCACAACCTAACACAGCATTGGTCAAATCAATGTGGCATAAAATAGCATTGATCTGCGTTTTCCTGTAAAAATGTACACTAGTATAGAGACAGTCCTTGAGCATATGGCTCTGAGGGCCATCATGTTTGTTTGTGGAATATTAAAGAAGAAATTAAGTTGCTGCAGAAAGAAATCAATTAGAATATTTATTGTTAAAACCCTTTTGTCTCAATCAGTGTCATCTACCATATAAATGGAAGCAGTTTAAATTAAAGACTGATCGGTTAGGGAAAGGCTTTTATCATTTTACTTGTTAGATTCCAGCAAAAGTTTTTTTTTTTTTTTTTTTTTGGATGCACATGTCTGATGAATAAATTGAGTGATGTAGATTAACTTGCCTCACATTGTCCAGCTAAAGCGTAATAATTGAGGAAGATGGTAGCTAGGTGGATGGCTAATGTAGAATTTATAAGCAGCTACGCACTTCAGAACATGGATCCTCCATTGAACAGTTGAGCATTTGCACTCACAGATTTTGCCCAATTATTTCTGCAATTCAGTGGCCACTGAATTAGGCTAGCTAGACACAAAGCCTAATGACTGGATCACTTGAAATTTATGTGACAAACATGAAGCTATATAAATAAAAATTTACCTCGAAGTCTATTTATACTGTGGATAAATAAGCCAAAATAAATATTAAAAGAAATGAACAATGTAAAATATTACAAATTAAAGCTCATCTTATATACAAAGACTTGCATATCTATTTCTATGCTTTCAAGGATCAAGATAGAACCTCCAATCAAAATAATAATAATAAAAAAAAAACATAAAAGGAATTAAGATAGAACCTGCTCCGAAAGTTTTTCCTTTCTTAATTGTCTTTCACTCTTTTCTAGTGGTGCCAATGAAAATTTAAAATTAATAATGAGACGTATATCCACGAAAGAAAGACTCTTAAAAGAGCATCAGAGAATTACTTATAATAAAAATTGTTACTTGCTATTTCAAAATTCCTTGTATCCCAAAACTTTATAAACATATATGTAAAATTTGCAAATTACTTATCAAAGGTTAGCATTTACAAACAGAAAACAATTCTCTCTGAAAACAATTCTAGGGGAAGCACAAGATGAAGAAAAGTGATGACAGGCATGCATTTGAGATGTTGCAGCAAAGAAAATTAAGATTCATGAATCTTCACGTAAGCTATTGATATTAGCAAATGAGTGTAATTCTTGAGCTCTAAAAGGTTTTTTTGCCACTCGAACAACCGTACGTGTGCCCTCACGCGTGCATGCGTACCCCTTGGTAGGAGGGCTACAGAGAAAGCGAGAGGAAGCTAGTGAGATAGTTTATTTAGAAGGATCTTTACATGGATTTAGTTGGTTAAGGGAAAATTGTCTGTCCACATTGCTTCACAGAGCATGAGAAATTTAACAATTATGTCAGCTTGTAATATGCACATTCAACAGATCAGTTAGGGAGGAATTCAACGAAGGCAAGAGGAAAGAAAGAAAAGACTAGGCAGGGTTCCACAAAGCTAAAATAAATAATGCCTTGGGTATTGACCATTGAAACACCAAATACCTAATACCATGTGATAATTAATATCCTGTTAACCTATTGGTCTAACTATAATGTGAAATTTTTTCTTTTCTTTTCCTTTCTTTTTTTTTTCTTGATGAATGATGTGATTAATTTTTGTTCACGAACAAAAAATTGTTGCAACAAAATAATATAATTCAATTGGCAAAGAAAGAGTTGGCAAGTATATCATTTTCGAAGCTGATACTATTTGAACTGCCACCATGAGAAATCTAGCAAACAAATAAGCTTTAACTCCTTTTCAAACTTCTTGCACATAAACAAATAAACTTCTTGCAAGCAAAAAAGAACACACACACACACACACACACACACACACAGTACAAGGAAACACGCCCTGCTAAAATCATGCATAAGATCTCGAGTTTATCTTCTCTGGAATGATTCTAGTACCCAAAAAAAAAAAGAAAAAAACTTATTTGGAATGATTTAAGAGGATGGTTATTGCATTCAGGCTTTTCTAGTTTCTTATACACAAACCATTAAGGATGATGAAGATCAGTTGGCCGTTGCTCTTCAAGGTTGTTGATGATAAATTACAGAATGATATCCGTCTGAAATGTGGGCTGTGTGTGGGGTGGACGCAGACTGACGGTAGAGGAGGAAAAGGAAGAAAGAGGAGGAGAAAGAAAGAGGAGGAGGAGAGGAAGAAGAATGACAATTTTTCACACCCAATTGAGAGAGAGAGAGTGTGAGAGAGAGAGAGAGAGAGAGAGAGAGAGAATGGCTTCACCTTTGAGGTGCCTTTGTTTGATTGAACCATGGAATTAAAGCCATCAATTTCTAGGGTTTTATATGTTGTTCAATTAATGATACAAAATATTATCAAACTAAAAATAATTCGTATATAAGAACAAGATAAATATAAATTTTCAATTTCTTGGAGACATTTAATACCAAACACATTAAATTATTGGATCTCATTGAATCTAAATACGGAGACACAGAAGTGGTAGATATAAAATTTTTTTATATTATAAAATATTTTATATATAATATAAAAATTATTTGCATCAATTTAAATGTATATTTTTGTGTTTATCTAAATTTTTTCTAAATTATTGCGTTAGCAATACATCTATGTAATATCATTGGATATATATAGATTTGTGAATGAATTTATAAAACAAGAACCCTGATAACAAGGTGCTTCGCACGCGGTTGGATCTCATTTAAAGCTTCTTCAATTAGGTCACATTAATTTTTTTTTTTCTTATATTTGGTATTGAGTAAATTCAACTCTCATTAAAGAGAAATCAAATTAGAAATTCTTCACTAACAAATGTTTCATGATCCCACCATAATATCTGTGCTTGTCACAACGCAATAACACGCACGTTATGGATACAGATGCGACTGTTGGAGAATCATGTGACCACTATACCCTTTTCCCCTTCCGCCATTCTTGTACAGCTGTCCCCGTGATTATCTTTAATTGTTTGACCTATGTAATAGGCTCTTTCAATCTTGTTAATATTAAAAAAAAAAAAAAGAAACAATATTTTGATAATTTGTTTCACGGTATTTAATAATCACAACATGATTGAAAACGAATGTGGGACCATTTCCTTCCATCAACATATCAATTTCTTCTCACCTAAACAAAGACTTTCTTCCCCTGTCAATAATAACTCGGCCTTTTCCTTTTCCTATGGTTCCATTTGCTTGTGTCGACAGCTTTATTATTGCGTAATGCATGCATGTGGTGCTGCCTACGACTTTGATTTATTACTCTGTGTTGAAATTTTGTATTGCTCTGTTGAAGGAATAATAAAGGACTAGTCTATGTGGGGTTGCATATGGTAAATACTTCAATCTAGATTCTTCAATTTTGGTGTGACTTTTTTTAATTGGACCAAATTCGTTTCATATGGAATACGCAACCTCCATAACATTTTTCTTTTTCTTTTTCCTTTTTTTTTTTTTGGTAATTACATGAGAAGGGGAAACACTGCAGAGCAGAAAAAACGCAATAAAGAAAAACAAGGGCAAGGCTAGCTGCCTCTAGGCAAGGCAAAACCAACCGAGTCCCAGTCCAATAGGTTACTCAAACCCGGTGGAGGGTGCCTCACAGATAGTCAGTGAATTGCCATGGAAATTTCATATCTTGAACGGGCCATAAATGCCTGTGTACTACAACTCAAAAATTGAAAAGTCTAGCACTAATAAATTTAAATGCAAGTATGTCGCATAAATCGTTAATTATGTCTAATTTATATTGACTGTGAGTTTTATTATCTGTAATAATATAGGTTTTTGAATTGGCATAAAGTTTCATAATATCAGAATTTAGTCCATTTTCTTTGTTTGCGCCCGCGTTTTGTTCCAATTTAATTTAAGTCGTGTGCCGACGGAAAGAATATATAGCATGTTTGGTTTAGCCCATTTAATTTAAGTTTATTCTGCTAAGTAATAGCTAAGCTGAGTACGGCTGTCAGGGGTATTATAAGATCATCAATTCTACATTTTATTTATTTATTTATTTATTTTTTTCTTTTGGGGTCTTGATCATCAATTCTACATTGATAAAAAATACTTTTCCAGTTTGACTTACAATGTGCATAAATTTTCAACATTCGATAGCTCGAGTTTTCGGACTAGAATGAGATTTCAATACAACATAAATGATATCCGGGGAAAAATCTTGGGATTCTAGAGATTGCAGGGTTTCTGTTCAACTAGACTGCTGTGTGTATTAAGAGAGATGCAATGAGTCTCTAAATGAATCGAACGTAACTTAAGTAGCCATTGTAAGGATTTTAGATAATCTTCTCAATCATGAGCAAAGAGTTTACAGAAACCTTAATAAAACAAAATACTATAAAAATAAAAATAAAAAAGCTGTTGGTTGATATAAAACAAGATTCTGAAACATTGGAAGTTGTCGCTCATGCATGCCAAATTATTCATTTCTCGATTAATGATCACATCATAAATTGGACCCGTGTTCTTTATTTTCCTCACTAAAATCCAAAGGGTTTACTTTCCAAGGCCACCGTACAGAGTTTGGACTAATAGATTAAAACATAAAGAAATGGGGAAAAGGGGAATCTCTTCAAAGGATTAGGTTTAGCAAGAAGACACCCAAGACGCGCATAACTCTGATGCGAAGTAATTGGGAAGAGGAAAAGACATAGAGTGATATTTTCAATCAGGATTATTGTAAGAAGACAAGCAAAGAAGATAATGTAGAAGAACAGGAAACTTTGAACATATTATAGCTAGATATAGTAAATAAGCTCCTACGTTTGCCTTGGAACCACTTGATGTTTAGTTTTCTCGTGTACATAGAGAGTTGACAACTTCATTATTTTTATCTGTTACATGAATCTAATTCAAAGAATTATTCAAATTTTGTGTTAGTATTTCATGGAAAGAAGACACACCTAACCTAGCATCGACTCCCCTACCCCACTCTCCAACGCATACATCCAATAAAAATATTCGTACTCACTGTGAAGAACTATCTGTCAAATTATCACTTTCTTCTCACGGTTTAATTTATTTCATTAATGATATATCCCCCGCGAAAATTCTGATTGTATCTTACGTTCCTTTTGCATCATCTTGCCTTTAAAAATACCATAATATTGCACAGTTTTTGATTTCTTGATTCGTCTGATGCACCGTTCATAACCAAGAGAAGTTTAGCGGACTCAAATCCCAATGACTCAAATAGATTTAAGTATTTTATATCAAAAAAAATAATATTTCATACAATATAAAAAAAAAAATTACCATAAAAAACACAACTGCATAATAACATATAAAAAAATACCATCAGTGTAAGAAGGGGGCGGCGGCAACGACAGAGTTTGTTGTTGTTACGCTGCAGGCGTTGCGATTTGACATGTCCCAGTCCAGGCTATCGCTGGAAAGTCTAGAATTAACGCATTGAACTCCCTGTCACATTCCCACAATGTTAGGGTTTGTTGCACATGTAATAGACAGTCATTCTTCGATCGCCAAGTTTCTTAGTTAAATTTTAGGTTCTCTTTGCAATAAAAACATCTAGGTTATATTGGGTATTACTGTTGAGTTCAGTAAATGCAATTGACTGTTCGGTAATAACTAGGAAAATTTTTAATAGATAAAAACGTTAATTTCAAAAGCGTTTGATAAATTGTAAATTAAATAGTTATTATGGTAGATAGTGACTTTAAATGTTATTATTACTTGTAAATTTATTATTATACAAATTATTTTAGTATTAATCGATATAACAAATTAGTACTGTATCATTAAACACTTAATCATTATTATAGAAAAAAGTAAAACACCTAAGTCTAATTTTTCACAACAGTTTTTGAGAAAATAACTCGAAAATTTAAAAAAAAAAATTATTTTGGACGTATGCAACTATTTGAAATAATTTTTTTTATAATACTCATCCAAGATACAATATTAACAAAGAGGTTCGATAGTACTTACCGAGAAATAAATGAAATACCAGCACGTGATTTGCTATCAAAGCTTGGTTTATTGTAATTATTCGTGGATGTCGTGCTCGAGATGAATGAACTAAGGAAGCAAATTTAGGTCTCATTTGGAGCTGTTGTTGATTTTTAATTTTCGATTTATTTTTTTATAAAAAAAATTGAAAATCATGTTTGTCATGGGCTCTCTCGGATTTCGTTTCTTTTTAAATGTGAAAGTGATTCTTAATATATATATATATATAAATATATATTGATATTTACAAAACTTCAAAACTTAATTTCCTTGTTTGGTTTGGCTATCTCATTTCAAAACTTCAAAACTACTCACTTTTCTTCCTCTGATTCTTTCCTTCTACTACTAAAACCTTCATCTTCAAGCTCCTCCTCCTCCGGTCCTTTCCTTCTCTTTCTATATATATCTTTTCATTTTTGTTAACACAAGGTCTTATTTCTTTGTACCTTTCTCAAATTTAGGGTTGTTTGCTTTCCCCTGAATGTACCTTTTTTTTTTTCCTCATTTTTGATGAATTGTTCTTGTTTTCTTTTTTGGGTGAATTATTTTCATCTAATTATTTTATTTTGCTCTCTATTTTAAAAAAAAAAAAATTTATGCAATGGACTCAATTTGGTGATTTTAATTCAAAATATTTTTACAAGTCTACTCTCATCTGAAAGGAAAAAGGAATTGGATTGGAAGTTTAAAGGGAGATGATGGAAGTTGGATCATGGATGTAAATCTATTGAAGAAAATGGTTGTCCCCTTTTTAAAATTAGACCTTGATTTTTCTTCAAACTATCTAGATTAGTTTGGTTTAAGAAAACTGGTTAGTCATAGATTAGTTCGTTCTGCGACGTTGGCAACCGAGTAAGAAATAAATGGTTAGTCACTCAACTCCAGGGGAAGGACTAATTGCACCTAAAGAGGAAGGAATTAGCGATCCTAGATCAGTTCTAGTATGAATCTAAGCTTTCAAACAATTTATAGGATCTTAATAATAAAATTCCTGTCAATCAATAATAAAGAAAACAACAATAAGGCTTTATTACACTTTGTTGCATACACATAAAAATAATATCAAATTGAGGAAAATCAAAATAGGTGAATAGAAGATTCAAGAGGTTAGGGTGCTCTGTTTAGATGTTATAAAATCTATATATTATTCATATATACACATATATGAATGATTTTATGTAATAAAAAATTGATGACATTCTTTTTTCCAAAGTTGCAATCATCCATTGGAAGAAATTGGGCAAAGAACTCAATATGTTTCCAATTCCGACAGTAGCTTTTACTAAAGCAATTTTAGCACCTCTTACATCTATTAATTTAGCACCAATTGGGTCCTCTATTTGTATAAGTAAATGGACATGATGCCACCATGCAATACTTTGATTGATGCCATAGATTATAGACTAAAACATGAAGAAAAACAACGAAAATGCAATGTCAAAATTGAACTTAGTTTTTACAAATTATTTAAATCCAAAATAGTTTTTGTTAAAAATCTAGTTTTAACAAGTTTTATTTGGTTTTTGATGAAAGTTTGTTACTTTTTGGGCTTTTTTATTTTTATATGTAAATTTGCATTATATTTGATTTCTCATTTCCTCTATTAGGTTTCTTTTGTTCCAATAATGATGTCATGAAATGAAATCTTAATTTAGTGATTTGTTATAGCAAGTTTTTTTTATCTTTCTCCTAACAAGAAATGCTTTTTTTATAAAATGAAATCTTGGTTTGATTATTTGTTATAATCTAATTGTGAGTAATTGTTCTTTAAATATAAGTAAGATCTAATGGTGAGTCTTTGATCTTGGTATTGGTTTTTGGATACCAACTTCAAAGATTCTTAAGGATTTTTTGTGAAGTTGGTCTAATCTAAAATAGTAGTTTATATTTTTTTGCTCATCTTACGAGAGAATATTTCTAATAAAAAGATCCATTTGCACTTGAATTCATAATATGATTCCTAATTGTCTAGCACCAAAAACACATGTCTTTCATCCTCTATTTTAGGTCTTGTCATAAATGATTTACTTGCATGATATGTTTTTGTTTTGCTTTTTTATATTCTTATAATTGTTATAATTATCTATGGTAAAATTGAGTCAACTTATTCTTATAAGTATGAATAAGGTGATTGGGATTGAATCATATAATACATGACCTGAGAAAATTAAGAACCTCTTTATTTCCTTAATGAAATCAAAGGTAGAAAAAAGTAATAGAAAACTACCATCTTTGTTTTCAACATTTAAAAGACTATTCAAAATGAATTGGCCAAAAGAACTAATAGGATTTATACTCAACTCGAGCTAAAGAAAAAATTCAATGGACTTAAAGTTTATTATAACTTTTTACAAGATTCATCCAACAAATAGGAGTTAACTATTCCTCTATATAGTTTTAGTTTATAATGAAAAATGGGAAAAGTTTACATGAGTATTAATATTATCTTTCACATTTTTATTTTTCAAGATACAATGTTATTTATAATTAACCAAAAATTTATTATTTTCTTTTACAAGAGATAAAAAAAAAGTGCAAAACAATTCCACAAAAAAAAAATGGTTGTAAGAACCATTAGAAGTTATGCATAATTTTTTGGGATACAACAGCAACTAGACAAGATACTCTTGTTTCAACTTAATATCTCTCAATAAATGAAGAAGGAGACAACAATGATAAAAATGATGAGTTTAAAAAGGTTGATAGTAATACTGATGATGACTACCTAGATAAAAAGGGCTAAAACAAGGACTAGCTTAGCAACAACTTAGAGGAAAGAACCTAACTTGGTTCAGAATGTAGTGGCAAACTATTTAGCCCAAATTAGAGAAAATTTGATGAAAAAACTTGAATTGTTGAAGAAGAAAATGGGTTTAACTTTATGAGAGTCTATTGGTTTCAGGAGAAATTCCTCAAGGTCTTTATATGACAAAATACATTCTCATGAAACTTTCATAAAGGCACTTGAACAGTTGGAAGAAATAGATAAAATAACATATTACAAGGCAATTAAATTGTTTAAAGAGAAGAAGATTAGAGTTATATTCCTAAAAATGTTAGATTTAGGGAAAAAATAATGAGTTTTAAATATTACGATTATAATATATTTAAATGCATAAAATTATATAACATATTAATATATGTTTAAATGCTAACTTTGTAATTTTGTTTGTTGTGCTTTTTTTTTTTTTCAACTAATTAGTATGTGAATTAGATATTGTTATTGAACACCTTTATGTAACTATTTTATATATTACTATTTAGTTTTCATTATGATATTTTGGGATAATCAATAATAATAATTTAATATGTATATTTTTGTATGATAATAGAATTAAGTTAATCTATTGAGATAAATTTAAAGGAATATGATATTAAAGATTTGTTATCAAATTCCAAGGATAAAGTGGAAAGTATTATGGTTGCAAGTTTTACCCTAGCTTATGTTGACTTGTAATTTCAAGACAAACCATTCCCATAAAAAATTTATAAGCTATTTAGGTTTATGATAGTGCAAAAACAATTAGCATTATTCCTTTATATTATTGGTCACAATGAGTAATAACACATTATTAATGATTAGATGCAACACTCGATTGGAATTATTTCCAAGCATTTCAAACAAGTTCTCAAAGCACTTTGTTCACTTGCCAAGACTGTAATTTATCTATCAAATCTTAACGAAGTTTTTCTGAAAAATAAAAACAATATAAAATATTTCCCTTTTTTCTTCAAGGGAACACCTCTGATAATTTATTCTTCTACCTTTTAATTAGTACTTTGAATAATGAATTTGCTTAGTTTTTCAATTAGTCATATATTGTTTTTACCTAAATTTTTAGTAAGATTATGTTAGACTAATAGACAACACTCATTTTTACTTATATTTCAGTTACTGACCAAGTCCTATATTATGTATAAAAAACTGTGCCCACTCAAAATATAATGTGTGTACGTTCACTTGATATATGATTTACATTTGTTATGATGGGTTAAAAAGGAACAACAAATAATGCAAGAATACTCATGAAAACTATCTCAACCAGAATATCATTTTCCCATGCTTCCTTATGGAAAGTATTTTTTAGTTGATTTTGATATACTAGCATACCTAGCTTTCTTAGTCCTTATCATAGAGAACTTTATCACTTAAATGATTATAAACAACAATGAAGACCCCATGGACAAGAAAAGTTATTTAATTACATGTATTTATCATTATGTAATATAATGAAAGATGCCTTGGAGTGCACAAAGTAGCATTTCCAATCCTTTCTTAAATGCCTTCATTTAAGTTTAAAAAAGCAAAAGCAAAAGCAAATTTCTCTTACTTGATGTGTAATTTATAATTTCATTAGAATGTAAGGACTATTAGATCAATTCTTCTTACAATATACTAATAAGGATGTTGATGTTAAAGATAATGGTGAAAATCATATTTTAGAGTTACAAGAAATAATTAATATTAGTTAATATCAATTATAATAAATGGGTTGTGTTCAAGATGGAATTACACAAAAGTTATGACAACAATATAATAGTTAATGTATTAATGTTAATTTTATATTATATTTGATTATTATTTGTATTTAATTGCCAATAGTCTTAACTTTTTGAATAATATATGTAATTTTTTCAATTATATTTCAAATCATGATTTGACCTATCTAATCTTTTTTTTTTTTTTTGTTAACAAATTAGCATAATAATAATATCTTTTTTAAAAAATTATTTAGAATGAAAAATTTATTATTATTGATAAAAAATAAAATTTCACAACAAACATTATTAAAATATAGTAAGCAATAAAATCCAATTATCAAACAATAGAATTAGCAATTAAAATCTGATGACATAGCCCAACAAACTTTTAGTAACTCTAGTAATGTCCTACCTATTATTAGGGTGTTAGTGGTTATAAAGATACAGTTAATAGTGATTTTGATAAGAATCCCTTCCATAATGAAGGTTAGGTTGCTCGCGATGGTTCTTCTTATAGGCAATATTGAAGGAGAAGGAATAATTTCAATCACAAAATTCTAAGTATGAAGATTAAAATTCCTAAATTTGAAGGAAAGATGAAATTAAAAGAATTTATAAACTAGTTATGCATTATCAAATGTGTATTTAATTATAAGGAGCTTATAAAGGATTAAGAGGTCAAATTGGTAGTCTTTAAACTCAAAAAGTATGCTTCTCTGTGGTGGGAGAACTTAAAGAAACAAAGGGCTCATAATGGAAAGAGAAAAATAAAAAATTAGGATAAGATCGAGTTAAAAAGAAAATTCTTGCCTAAAACTATTAAGTGGATACATTAATGAAAATTCAATCTTTGGAGTAGTAACCAAAGATGAGTATAGAGGATTACACTATGGAATTTAAGCATTTTATGTTGAAGAGTAATAAGGTGGAACTAAAAGAGCAAACTATTGTCTAATATTTAAGAGGATTGAAAAAGGAAATTGGTGATGTTGTTCATTATAACTCTATTAGTCTTTCAATAATATGAGAAAGTTTGCCTTGACTATAAAAAAGCCAAAAAAAGATGTTTGAAAAGTTATCTTAAAACTAGCCATTAAAACATTATTGTCAAACCAAATGAGTACCTCTTATTCAAAGTCATCTTTTATAGACAAGCCTTATACTGATAAAGGAACTTTCAAAGGCAACAAACAGGTTACTTCAAGCATTACTAGCACAAAAAATTGCTTCAAGTGTCAAGCCTATGGCCATATTGCCTTTGACTGCCCAAATTGCAAAATTATCATTTTGGTAAATAAATATGTACATAAGGAAGAGAAAGAAATTGAGAAACTAATTTACGATAAGGAAATAACATATGCAAATAAGGGAAAGATGCTAATGATACAAAACAACCTAAATATAAATCCTAAGCAAGATAATGAGTGGCTCTGAGAAAATATCTTTCACACTAGATGCACTTCCTATAGTAAAGTATCTGATTTCATCATTGATAAAGGAAGCTATTAAAATGACATAGAGGCAACAATGGTAATGAAATTGAATTTGAAAACTAAGAAGTATCCTTACCCATACAAAAATAAGTGGTTTTATAAAAGAAATAAGTTATGGGGGAATAAAAGATCTTTAGTTCACTTTTTCATTGGAAAGACCTATAAAGATGAAATGTCTTATGAATGCTTGCCATTTACTTTTGGGTAAACCTTAGTTATATGATAAAAAGGTGGTTTAATGTGATGGAAACTATATTGTACCAACTCAAATCAACAAGGGAGTTGATACTTTACAAAACCTTAAAGGACCAATGATAAGGGCAAGGTCAAAGAAAATAAAAGAAACTCTCAACAACTTATTGTGCGACATTTATTATCAGGAAGTTGCCAAGTACAAGTTAAAGAGGATGAAGTCTTCACCAAGACTTGCAAATGTGTCATCTATGGAGGAATTTGCGAACCATGGCCTTGGGAAGGAAGTTGGATCTGAGAGCCCATGATTGGGCCTTTAAGTGGGTTATTTCCATGGGTTTTTATTATTATTTAATGGGTTGGACGAATTTCCTTATTAAGCTCAGCTTATTAGTTAATGTGTATGAATTTCTTTATTAAGCCCAGCTTATTAGTTAGGGTTTCTGGGGGTTAGCATATAAAAAGGGCAAGTGGCTGGAGGAGGCAGACCCATTTTCATGAGTGTATGAGTTATTTTCTCTGGTTTTTTGAAAACTAACTCTGAACTTTCATACTTAGGTGTGTTAGTTCACTAGACTTATTTTCTTCAATGTTGTTGTTATTAGGAGTGGCGTCTGAATTTTATAGTTCTGATTCTTGGTTATTTATAATCATTGGGTCAGAACTCCAAATCTCTTAACTTGTGTTAGAATGATCCTATACCAACATTGGTGTTGGGTTCCGTTTATATATAAACAGAGTTTGTATCACAATATGACTTTATAAATACTTATTCTGTTGTAAAAGATTGTGCTATAATCATTCTTACATTAATGAAATCAAATTTTATTCTCCAACTCTAAAAAGAGAAAAGAATCATTATGTTATTAAAAAATGTGATTAAAGGGCGCTTTGGACAATAAAGAAATCTATGCTTTTATACTTTTGGGAGATTCCCTTACTAAATTAAGTGACCTCAATCCATTAGTTTAGCCACTTTTAAAAGAATTTGTAGTTGTAATACCAAAAGAGATACCACTTAGTCTTCCTCTAATGAGATATATTTAACACCACAATGACTTAATTCTAAGTTGCATACTTTTAAAGAAGGTAGTTATCACAAAAGAATGAAGAATTGCAAAAAAAGGTTGATGATTTATCAGCAAAAAGCTTCGTGAGAGATAATATAAGTCTATATGTTGTTCTAGCCTTACTACTACCTAAAAAGGGTAGATCATGTTGTATGTGTATGGATAATAGATTCTTCAATAAAATTACTATCATGTATTGATTTTCCATTCTCAAACTTGATAATTTAACTAATTATATAGTGCTATCATTTTCTCTAAAATTTATCTTTGCAGTGACTATTATCAAATTAGAATGAAACTTAGGGATGAGTGGACGATAGCTTTTAAAATATGAAATGGACTCTTTAAATAGTTGATTATGTCATTTGGCTTCTCTAATACACCTAGTACAATTATACATCTTATGACCTTTATCTTTCAATCATATATGGGTAAATTTAAAGTAGTTCATTTAAATGATATTCTTGGTTTTACCAAATTTGATTCACATCCTCTAAAACATTTAAAACAAATTTTTCAAAGTTTCAAAAGAGTAGAAGCTCAATACCATTGTGAAGAAATTTCATTTTTTCATCAATACCATTGTATCCACAGACTAAGTTATGACTTTTACTGAAATTAAAGTTAATCCTAACAAGATTAAAGCAATTATTACTTGACTAATTCCTAATTTTATTCTTAATGTTAGGATCTTTAGTAGATTTGTGTCATTCTATCATAGATTTATCAAAAGATTTTGCACTCTAATTGCCTTAATTACTGCATGCTTGAAAAACAATCATTCTAATAGATAAAGACAATGCAAAAAATCTTTAAGTGGATTAAAAGAAAAATGGTAAAAGTTCTAATCCTGGTACTAATAAATTTTGATAGAATGTTTAAAGTTGAATATGATGCCTCTAACAAGGGAATAAGTCTTATTTTTAATTAAGGTGGCAAGCCAATTGCTTTCTTTAGTAAAAAGTTAAATGATGTTAAAAGAAGATATTTAATGTTTGATAAGGATTTTTATGCCGACTTTTGCGCTCTTGAAAATTGGGGACATTTCTTGCCATTAAAAGAGTTTTCATTTTATTATGATAATGAAGTAAAAAAATATTTGAACATATAACACAAGCTTAATTGCTGCTATGCTAAATGGATTGAATTTCTTATGCTCACACTTTTTCTATCAAACATAAATATGGAAAGCTAAACAAAGTGGCTAATATATTGAGTAAAAGACATTACTTTCCTAGCATGATAAAGGCTAAAAGTGATGGGATTTAAAGTAGTGAAAGACCTATATCCAAATGATTAAAACTTCTTCTTTATTTAGGAATCTTATTTAAAAGGCACCTTCAAAATTTTCTTTTTAAAGATAAGTTTCTTTTCAAAAGGAACCACCTTTGTTTTCCTAGTTGCTCTTTGTAAGGGGCTATTATTAAGAAAGCTTATGAAGTAGGGCTTGTTGGTCACTTTGGCAAAAAATCGAATCTAGTTCTAGTACAAGAACATTTCTTTCTGCCAAACCTTCACCATGAAGTGATGCAAATTGTAGATAAGTGTGTTGTATGTTATAAAGCATAAAGTCATAGGCAAAATACGAGTCTCTACACTCCTCTTCAAGTACCTAATTCTCCTGGGGAGAATGTTAGTATGGATTTTATTATGGATTTACATTGCACTCGAAGGACCAATGATTCAATTCTAGTTGTTGATTGATTTTTTAAAATGGCACACTTTGTTCCTTGCACCAAAACTTCTAATGCTTTTAATGTTTCTAATCTTTACTTTAGAGAGATTGCAAAGCTTCGTGGGATACCTAAAACAATCACGTCTAATCATGCTTTGTGGTTTATGAGTCACTTTCGGAGAATTCTTCGGAGAAAAGTGGGCACTAAGTTACAATTGCATTATTTGTTATCTCCAAACTGAGGTTTTCAATTAAAACTTGTGAAATCTTTTAAGAAGCTTAGCCAAAAAAAAAAAATCTAGGAATGAAATTTGCTCTTACTATATGCTAAATATTCTTACAGCAAATCTATTAGTCAAACCACTGGTTGCAGCCCCTTTGAAGTTGTTTAAGAAACCAATCCTAATAGCCTTTTAGATTTGGTTCCTATTCAAACTGCACATCAATTCAGTGAAAATGCTAAAGACAGCAAAATTCATCAAGAAAATGCATGATCAAGTTAGAGAAAAGATCATAAAACAAGATGTGAAGTATCAAGCTCAAGCAAATAAGCATCAAAAGTTTGATGAATTCAAAGAAGGAGATCTTGTATGGATTCATCTTCAAAAGGAATGTTTCCCTATAGGAAAATATGCCAAGCTAAAGTCTCAAGCTGATAGTCTATTCAAAGTGCTAAAACGTACAGGAGAAAAAGATAAAGCTGGTTGCTAATTATGCAGTGTTTGACGTGTTCATTGTATTAGACCTTAGCCCCTATCGTCAAGACTATGGAGACTTGGATGAGCCCTTTTCAACCGAGGGAGCATGATATGATAGCATGTCAACAAGGGACCTACGAGTTGTCTAAAGATATGACCTATGTTCAACAAATGATTACATTGTTGTTAGCATACTAAGAAGCGACCCAAGTTGCATCAATTGTTTGGGCCTCTAATCCAAGCCCAAAATAGGTGAATGAGTACTCTTTGGAAAGCTCTAGATGTCTAGTTTCAAATGCATGAAGAATGATTTAGTTTTGATTTAATTAGCTTTAATTATGATATTTTCTTCCCAGACTGCCATAATTGTCTAGATTCGTTGTCAAGCATTAGATAAGTAGTTGAACAGACTCTTGAAAGTTGTACAGTTACTGAGAATGAAAATTAGCCTTTAATTTTACATTTTCCCATGCTTGGAGGGGTGTTCCGAGTTTGCTTATAAACATTATCTCTTGTAATGTGCTAGGCAACTAGCCATTGAAGAAACTTTTAATTTCCTTTTCTCTAAGTTTTGTATCTCTTGGTAGATTCCTACAACGGTGACTTAACCTAGCATTTCTATATCCCTTAGGTAGATTCCTTGAGCCTGGTAAGTGAATTCACTCTATATCTCTAAGAATGTGGATTCCTTAGGGTGGTGGGCTTTTATCTAACTAACTTATTTCTATCTTGTCGTATTCTACCCCAATCCATTTAAACCAAGAAACTACAATTATTTTGTGGATTCATTGGCCAGGGATGGAGTGGGCAGAGGAAAATGATTGTTGGCTTGGTTGTAATGTGGAACTTCGGTTTTGTAATGCCCTTTTATAGTAAGGGTTGTGTATCTAATACTAAGTGGCTTCTACATATGTTGTGGGGTGGTTGCTATGGGGGAACAGCTTGACTCCTTTTTTGAACTGAGGAGAAGAAGGTTTGTTGCCTACTTGGAATTTGTGCTATTATTTATAAGAAGTGCTGAGAATTTGGATCGGGGGTACTTAGTATCTTTGGTTTGCGGTAAACTTGCTTTTGCTTATAAGTTGCATGTCTTTCTAGAGGTCAAAGGAGAGAATTTTTAACATTTCGTTATAGATATGGCTCACTGATCATGGGTACAGAGGGTTCTATGGTTTGACAGGAACTAGTGTGACGCGAAGAAGGTGTTGGGTTCCCAAAAAAGAAAAATAAAAGTGCAAATTTTCACAAATTTGCTAATGTAAATGGCTTTTGTTGTAGGTTTATATGATGCTTATGGTCGTTTAGGAGTGAAATTTTGACTATTCTAATACGGCTTGTGTTTGCTACTGTATTATTGATTTTGCTATTTAGTGGTTGGTTCGTAACAAGCAATTTGAGGGGCAGAGGTTATTGGTTTGTACAAAAGTTATGGTTGGGGTCTTTAGTTGTTAGAACCTCTATTTTGATTCACGGGTTGTTAAGCAGAGGAAATTGCTATGCTGGTGGATGGGCTACATTTTCAAATCTTTTTTGATGAGACCCTCTTCCAGTTCTTTTGGGAAAATGTTGTATATGTGTTGTGGGTTGTATATACAGGCTTACTGTAGTGTTGGGAGATGGTTAAATGACTTAAGGGATTTAGGTTTTTTGATTGATAGGGAGGGCTTGGTCAGATGGTCTTTTGCTGTATATACACTACTTTTTTGGTGTATATCATGTTTTCATGCAGATTACCTTTGCATAAAATTGCATTACTGTTCAAAAAAAAAAAAAAGATATCCGTCAAATTCTTTTTCTGGCATTTACACATTATTTTTGAAAAGATGACAAAAAATCAAATTTTTTGATTTTATTTTTACTTTTTAAATATATTAATTACAGATATTTGCAGATTGAATTGAATAATTAAGAAAGATATTTTACATCCCAACCAACAATGATGATATCTTCATACACAATTCATCGATTGCCACTAACCATCCAAAATGACACGGCGTTGTGAATCTCAACAATTTAAATTAGACAAATTTTGACAGATTAGTTGGTTTATTAACAACCCTAATATCAGTGTTCTCTACACATTCTCTTCTCTCTACACTTTTTTTTTTTTATACTCACTTTTATCTCTCTAAATTTTATCTCGATTCTCTCCACACTATCCCCTCTTTCTCTCTCTCTTCCTCTCCATTCTCTCTTCATTTTCTCTTTCTACATTCTTGTTGCATCTCTCTCCATATTTTCCCTATACTGTTTTTTCTCCACGCTTTCTTTTTACATTCTCTTCCTACAAATGTCTTGCTGCCTGTCTTTTCATTTATTTTAATTTAAGTCATGTGCTAACGAAAAGCATAAATGATATGTTTTCTTGGCCCACTTAATTTAAGTTTTTTATTCCAAGTAATATCTGAGCTTGGCAGTAAAGACTATTTTTAAATCATCAATTCTGCATTATTAAAATATATTTTTCCAAATGTGCATAAATTTTCAACATTTGATAACCTAAGTTCTTGGATTAGGTTGAGATTTCAATACAACCTAAATGATCTAGAGGGAAAAATTTTGGGATTCTAAAGATAGCAGGGCTTTTATTCAACTAGATTGTCATATGTATTAAAAGTGATGCAACGAGTCTCTAAATGAATTAAACATAAATTAAGTGGTCTTTGTAAGGATTTTAGATACTCTCATGAGTAAAGATTGTATTGAAATCTCAATAAAACAAATTATTTAAAATAATCTACAGTTGATATACCAAATTATTCATTTATGAATTCATGTTCACTTCTTAAATTGGACCTATGTTCCTTCTTCTCTTCCCTAAAATCCAAGGGGTTTATTTTCCAAGGCCACCATTCAGAGTTTGGACTAATAGTTCAAAACAAAAGGAAATGAGGAAAAAAAAAAATGGAATCTCTTCAAAGGAATTGGTTTGACAAAAAGACACCTAAGAAGTGAACAGCTTTCGTGCAAGGGAATTGGGAAGAGGAACAGAGATAGAGAGATAATTTAAATAAGGATTAAAGAAAGATGACAGGCAAAGAAGACAATGTGGATGAAAAGGTAACTTGAATATATTATAGCTAGATATGTTAATTAAGCTCTTACGTTTGCCTTGGAACCCCTTGATGTTGTCTTCTCGTGTGCATGGAGAGTTGACAATTTTATTATTTTTATCTGTTATAAGAATCTAATTCAAAGAATTATTCAAATTTTGTATTAATATTTTATGGAAAGAAGACACACCCCAACCTAGCACCGACCCTCCTACCCACCCCACTACATCGCACACACCCAATACACATATTCTTACTCCCTGTCAAGAACAATCTGTCTAGTCATCACTATTTTTGCATGGTTTAATTCATTTCATTAATATTTTATATCCCCCATGAAAATTCTGCTTGTATTTTTTTTTTTTAATTTTTGAAACTTTATCTTGCCTTGAAAAAACCATGATATAGCCCAATTGTTGATTTTTTGATTTATATGACATACCATTTACAAATAGCCAAAGTATAGTGAACTCAAATCTCGTTGATTTAAAATGATTTTTTTATATTGAACTAATGATATTATATAAAAAATTAAAAGAGATTGACAATAAATTAATAAAAAAAATTTTATATTGTGTAAAATATTATTGATATAATATAAAATTTTTTGAATAAATTTAAAAATCTTGTCCTTATGTCAAAAATCAGTGTAGTTGTCACTAAATATATGTCTTTTCATGCTAAATGACTTAAAAGAGTGTAACACTAATCATCTCAATGTTTTGCATTCCTCGTCATCCAAACAATAAGTAAAAATAAACAAATACATAAATAGCCAACAATTCTAAATAAAGACTAAAAAGGTGACTGTCAATCTTTATTTTACTATTGAAAAAAGAAAGTGTTGCATATGTAAAAATTTTCGAGGCATTTATTATTATGTGAATGATCGTAAGTTTGATTTTTCATCAAAATATTTAGTAGAGTTAAATATAAGTTAACAGAGTTTACTCTTTTGATGGTGTATGAGATTCTAATAAAATTATAGTTAGTTTAATAGTTAGAAATTTTAGAAGTTAGCATATAAAAATGACAAAATAGGAGACTAAAGGGGTAAACCTTTTTTGATAAATACATAATTTTTATTTTTTTAGTTTTTTAAAAATTAAGTCTAAACTTTTATTTACTAAATTTATTTTTTTCAACATTATTGTTGTTAGGAGTGGTATCTGAATCTTATAGTTCTAATTTATAGTTGTTTATAATCCTTGGATTAAAACATCAAATCTCTTCATTTTTGTTAGAATAATCTCTTACCAACTTTAGTGATAGGTTTCATTTATATATAATCAAAATTCATATCATTCCTCATATCCCATATAAGAGTTAAGTCATACCTAAAGATCAACTTATTATTTTAATACATTCATTTGTCACATTTTCTCCTACCGAATCTATCGATATCCTCATTGAAAATTAAGACCTCTCTCTATCTACCCATTTTACATAAAGTGCTTAGAGGAAGACACCAGAATTGTGATTCGGTCGGCTCTGATACTATTTGTCATGGGGTCATTATTTTATCCTTAAATAGTATTACGAAATTCGATCTCCTAGTAAGAGGATACATTAAAGTACTTAAGTGATCATTTCCTCAATTAATAGCCTGTTTGTATAACTTGCTGTTAAACTGATGATCCAATACTATTCTACTTTGCACCGATGCCCTAACTTATTGTTCCTGGGCCATAACACATGCATCCTTACTTAGTGTAAATGCTAAAGCCCACATTCTGTCTCTCCCTGT
This sequence comes from Bruguiera parviflora, assembly GCA_019804595.1. NCBI lineage: Eukaryota > Viridiplantae > Streptophyta > Magnoliopsida > Malpighiales > Rhizophoraceae > Bruguiera > Bruguiera parviflora. Next base: position 5,155,432 of record CM034060.1, read on the forward strand.
TTTGCTGCCTTGCACATTAACCCCTCATTGCAATTGCCTTATTTCCTTTAACATGCCCAACTCATGCCAACTCTATGTCAACTCTATGTCAAGTACTGGTATAAAGTATCACCAATATTTGTTTTTCTCTATCCAAAGACTTAAAAGGTTAAAAAACAAGTCCTCTTTCCACTGCTAACATTGACAATCAATATGCTAGAGATTTAAGGACATGATGACTCTTATTTGGAGTGCAAATGAGCTAATATACTTGTTGTTAAGGATTTATCAACTCTGATTCCATTAAAATTTGCTCAAACTCATTTAGCTAAATATTAAGTGAGTTATACTTAAGTTTAATTTTAAAATTGGTTTAATACACTAGTCAAATTTAAACAAGGGTAACTTGAACTCGTTTAGCCAATGATCAGCTCTTTGACATTGGTTTTAAAAATTTTTTGTTAAAATCATTTATTTTATCATTAAAAACCTAATTTTTAGAGTTATTAGTATATATTTCGTGGTCCCATTTTCAAACCATAGGTTTTGCCATTTTAATCTATTTATAACAATACTTTTTTATAATTTAAATTATTTATATTAATATTAAAAAATTAAACACTGTCCCTTAACCGAACGAGGCTACGTTTGGTTTAGCTTGACTCATTAGCTAAACGATATTGACACCCAGCTTTTTTTTATTTGTTTCATTTTCATTTTCTGTTGCTCAAATTGTCCCTTTCGTTTAGAGAAGGGAAACGGGGAGGCTAGACGGGGAATGCCTCTGTCTCCATGCTTTAAGTTAGATGCTTAATTAAAAGTAGTTAACAAATGAGTTTTAGTAAAGTTGTTTTCAGAATTAACATTTTTCGGCTTGAATTTAGTCAGAACCAATCGATAAAAAATATCATAATAATGAAGCATCCACCTTCATCGCATATTAAAGGGGCATGCAAACCTAGCGGAAGATTTGTGAGCTGAATTGCTGAAGTTGCATTTATCAGTTTAGTGATCTAAATGAAATAAATTTTCAAAATAAATAGTGTTGGGCTCGTCGAGGTTTGGCCTAACGCATGGAGTAGCAATGAGCAAATTGTTTGTCTCCATAAGTCCGACATAACAGCCCTATATATATATATAGATAAAGATATAAAGAATAAATAAAAAAATAAAATTCAAATTTTTATTTTTTTAATATAAAACTTATATAAATTAATTATTTTAAACAAGCGATCTTCGACGTTTTTCTTTAACCCTACACTTGAAATAAAATGGGCTGGGCACCGTGTAAATACCATCCACGCAGCCGGCAAAACAATGAACTATTGCCTTCTAATATTGGGCCTTCGTACAATTTTCCCGTGGTTTTGTTTTAAAATAATTAAAAAATAAAAAGGAAAGAAAAAAAACTGGTCCAAATAAAAAGTGACCCAACATAATTAATAGTTTCAAGAGTTAGATGTGGGGTATTGGTCACCCATCTTTCAAACTCAATAAAACTAAAAAATTAAAAAATAAAATAAAAATAAAAATCCTCTGGTAGTTCAACATTTGTTGAATTGTTCGAACTAGAATTTGTTAGTTTTGTAGTAGTTATTCGTAAGGTGTCACGCACACCCACGAACTGCGAACACAAACGCCATTGGAGGCTAATAACTAGAAGAATTTAGAAAGGAGGAAAATAAATGAACTTCAAGATAAATCACGGAAAAATTCACAATTTATTTGTTTCCTTTCCTTAATGCAAAGAGCAAAAGAACAAGATCATCCTGGAAAGATTATTATTATTATTATTATTATTATTATTATATATAAAGGAAGTAGACAGCGGAGGCACGCACGGAGAGAAATGTGGTTGGGGGGCGGGGGGACAATTCAATGAACCAAAAGCGCGTCCGAGGACACCGGAAGTGGGGGACCTCACCACCACCAGTCAAATGCTGACTTAATACATTACGACGATCAACCGCCGGAAACCACCTGTCCACCATCCACTCGGTGGCAGTTACCCGGCAGCCGGCAAAAAGATCCGTGGGCCCCATTGAATGGGACCCACAAAGCTCCACTGAGAGAGAAAGGGGTTATTGTCCAAAGAGAATTAGGAAAAAAAAAAAAAAAAAAAAGGGAAAAAAATGAAAAACAGAAAGCTTGTGGGGGTGGTTGCTAGTGGTGGTGGAGAGGGCAGAAGGACCAAAAAAAAAACAAAAAACAAAAAACAAGAAAGAAAGAGAAAGAGAGGGAAAAATTTTTAACGAAGAGAGACAAAATAATTGAAACAGAAAAACGAAAAAGAGACCGAAGATGGTCGAGGAGACCCTCTGAGATCATCCTGCAAAAGGCAGTAATAGAAAAAAAAATTGAATTTCCTTTTAAATTCTTTTTCTTTTAAAATATATAGATTTTTTTTTTTTTCTTTGCTGCCTTTTCCTTGTCTCTATCGATCCATCTAAGTATCAATTCTGCCCCCACCACCATTACATTCCTTTCTCTTGAAGAAATTCTTAATCTTTTTTTTGTTTGCTAGAAAAGAAAAGGGAAAAAAAGAAAAAGAAAAGCTTTCGAATTCCAAACCAAAACACCTCCACCAACAGCAACATCGAGTCTTTATGGTAAGCACGATCACCCTTTTGCCTTTTCTTTTTGGATTGCTTGGTTGAGAGGGAAGGAATTCATGGATTCTTTGACAGCTATGGAAAGCTGCCTCTTTTTGTTGCTTATCATATATGCATTTTTTGTTTCTTTTCGTTGGTGTCATTGTGTTTTTGCATGTCTTTCCAGCCCCAGTACATGTCTTGGAGATTCATTTGAAGACAATAGCCTGGTGAGCCAGGTTATGCGTTTGTTGGAGACAAGGGTGTAAGGACATTTAATAAAACACAAAGATGAGGGACCCCGATATTATTGCCATCGTCAAAAGTGGAGGCTTTTTACATTTTATTGTAATGTAGTTTTGTAGTCTATTGTAAACTAAGGACAATCTCAGGCGTTGTAATTGTAGTTGGTGTTGGTGTTGTTGTTGTGAGTTGAAGGGGGTGGTTACGCATAGGAAACCTGGCGATTTTCTATAGACTCCCGGCCCTTGGTAGATATTACCCCTGCTACCTCCACTGCCACACTTGGTTCATCGAGCAATGGGGGGTAGATGGAACCGAAATGGATTCCAGTTCTTGAGCTTCTTCATTTTGATTCTTGGTCTTAAGATTCGGGGATCTTGTTCGCTTAATGATGAGGGTAAATTCACATTTTTCTCATCTCCATTGATGTATATTTGCTAGCTATGCTATTGTTAACATGTTAGTTTCTTATGTGTAAGTCAATGTGGAATGGGAAATACAGGACTAATTTTGTTGGAGTTCACTGCAAGAGTGGATTCTGATCCTTTTGGCGCCTTTGCCAATTGGAATGCCAATGACAGCAATCCTTGTGCGTGGTTTGGTGTTTATTGTGTTGCTGGTAAAGTACAGGCCCTGTAAGTCCCCACTCATACTTCCTCTGAAAGAGCTGTTGTGAATATTTTATGCTCTCGTCTTGAATAATGGTCCTATGTAATGAAGCATCCCCACTTTAGATGTTTCTGTTGTACAGGCACTTGGCATTGCAAGATGAATGATTGAATACTAAGTTTTGTATAATAGCATTCTTTTATTTATTCTAGAGGTCCTAGCTTTTGAATTCTATATTGTGCAAGCTGAATGATCATGCGCAATGATTTCCAGAGATCTCAATAGCCATTCATTGAGAGGGGCATTGGCACCAGTGATTGGCAAACTAGTTCACTTAAGATCTCTGTAAGGATTCGTAACATCTCCATGTCTTTTTCTTTTCTTTTTTTTTCTGATGGTAAACTTCCCCTTGCCTTCAAAGGAGATAGAGTTTGGGTTTTTACTCTGACTTGCCTCAATTAATAAAGGCATAGCTTAAATAATTCAGAAACTGCTACTGCCATTTAAATTTTGATTTTTTTAACTTAGCATTTGATTTCTGTGTACACTTGTGCTCCTTAAGTTTATTAGATCATAAACAGAAACTCCAATGGACTAAACTAGTTTAACAGTATCAGATCTGTGATTGAACTTTTCTGCTGGAGTACTGCAGTGGGCAAATTTTCTTACCTGTTAATCCCTATGTAGAGCGGATGGTGATTGTACTTTCAAGTCACTGTCGTTATTTCCATCATCAACTTCATAATTATTGACCCCATCATCATCAACATGGAGCTCATCACTTATCATCATTGAGCTAGTTAGTGAAGAGCAATGAGACTAAAGATGCCTTTTCTCTTTTCCATCTCCTTTGGATTCCACGAGCAGTTAGCTCACATAATGTTGTATCCTTTACTCATCTCGCCCCATCTTACATTTTCATACTTTTCCCAACTCAGAATTTTCTTCCAGGTATTGCAAGTCTAAAAACTACTTCAGCTGGTGTTCTGCCTCTATAATACATCTGAATCCAATGCAATTGCAGTTACACAATATAACATTCTTTGCACTTCCTCAATATTTGTTGCATTGGATCATATGAAAAAAATCATATCTTTGTTGTTAGGCTGTCACATTTTCCAACTTGTCATTATCATATATAGAAGTTCATGAAGTTTACAGGTTGTTCTCCATTTTTTTTTTTTCATTTTCATTTTTAGATGTGTCATTGTAGTGTATCATTCATAAGAATCTTTGTGGGCACCAAGTCCATGTTTGTATGCATTGCTTCATGTTCTGTGTCTTTTTGTCTCCTGAAAGTAATTGTTCTTTCTGTTTCTTTCTCTGTTCTTTTAACAGGGTACTCTACAAAAATCATTTCTCTGGTGTCATACCTAAAGAGATTGGAGGGCTTACAAATCTAGAGTTACTGGACTTGAGGGAAAATAACTTGAGTGGAATAATTCCAGCCGAAATAGGAAAATTAGTGGCGCTAAGATGCTTGTAAGTAGTCGTTGTTAGTTTGATTTTTTCAATCCTTTATACCTTTCATCTATGTCTATTGACATCCATTCTGTCTCAGGTTACTCTTTGACAATAACTTTGAGGGCAACATTCCTCTGGAGATCAGGAAGTTTAACCAGCTTTCTGAATTGCAATTTGATGAAAATCTCGCATCTGCGGCACCCAATGGAATTAGCTGTCCAAATCGGAAGCTTGGGCATTGGTAAGAGACTCATTTTCCTTGTCAGCACTCACCCTTCCCTTAGGCCAAAATGACAGGACAATAAATCATATAATATGTGGCAGTGTCTTTGATCAGATTCATCTAGATCGCAGCGAACATAAGTTTACTATGTTATATGGATTACTATTGCTAGCTGCACCTGATGAACACACATTCAGAGGGCTTACTTGTCTGTACATTACATAGGCATTGGAAAAAAGTATGGCCTTGTTATTTCTTTGCAGCCTGCCCCTTGGAGGATATAACTTAATTTAGCCATCTGACTGTATGGGTTTAGCGTGAGAGAATGATCACCTAAGCAGGTTGCTGACCTTTCAAAATGCTGACAGCCACCATGGCTTATGTAGTAATCCACTGTCTTGTACCCTGAGTTGTTCAGTAACTGTTGTGAATGGAAGCCATTAACATTGGGAAAGTAATTAGCATCTGTTTTATTTGATTTACCCTGTTTGATCAGGATTGATGAAGCATCATTTTTTTAGATTCCATCCCTTCTATTGACTGCTCATGGATATATTTTGTATCATTTTTACTAATTGAACAATTTCTGCTTTCGGCAGCCTGTGGCTGAGCAGCCTGAAACAATTGAACAGAGCAGATTCATGGATTGTTCCAATTAAAGAATCTTTGATGCATTACATCAATGCCTTGCCGCTGCAACAGTAATGAATTTTAAGTTTCATACAATTATACAGGAAAAAAGGATGTACTCTTTTATTTGTAAATGCGAGAGAAAATGAATTTATGCTACTCAACTCATTATATAGCGTTGGTCTTATCTTGTTCTTTCTAATGAGATTGCTTGCATTCTCACTAGGTTCAAGATTGAAAAGGACCTCTTTCATGGTAGCGGAGACGATTGCTGTGACAAGCCAGCCAGTGAGTAGAAAGGGTTTTTTGATTGATTCATTGAATTGTAGTGTTCATGCTTGTGTAGGACCCAGGGACATTTTATTCTTTTTTTTATCAGGTTTGTCTGAGCCTCATATTGTCCAAGATGCAGATATTGTGAATTTTGCACGTCGTCGACTGCTTGAAGAGTCCATCAACCTCGAAGCTGCAACTCCTACTGGTTGGTCACCCTCCCAACAGATCATTTCTCTTCCAACCACCCGTAGTAGTGGGTCTTTCCCAGCTGTGCCAATGGCAAACAGAAATCAAGCTCATACCCATGTGCCTCCGTCTTCATCATCTGGTTCATCACCAAATGCCTTAAGTGATTCCAAAGGAAAGGCACAGTCCCCAGCCAGTGGAACTTCTGGAAATACATGGATGTATTTCTTGATTATTCCTATCATGGTTGTCTTTTTCGGTGTTGCTGCTGGTATGATCTTGATGTGTAGGAAACGGGGAGTGACAACCATAGGCCCTTGGAAGACTGGATTGAGTGGACAGCTACAGAAAGCATTTGTTACGGGTGAATTTTATTTTTTTGTTTAAGAGCAGAAAAAATGCGTGCTCTTATTATGACATGCTGATGAATTAGGCATTTTCTTTGTCAATATGATTCATCACTGAGCTTCAAATTGCTCCTAAAATAGGTTATAAGATGCCTAGATGGAGTCCTTAAGTTTACTGAGCTTTAGTCACTGCATGAATTACCTTCTATCTATATTTCTGTTGCCCTAAATATTTATCAAAAGGTTTATAATAAATCACACACATTTTAAGTAACGTATGTTTAAAATATACATTGTAAGTTCACAGAAATCTGGATGGTATTCATGCAACATGTTTATTACTGTTCAATATCGGATTATAATTATGACTTGGACTTGTAATCTTTTCTACCTTGCAAATTTGATCTTCTATTTATTCCATTTTTAGGGGTTCCAAAGCTAAATGTATCAGAGCTGGAAACTTCCTGTGAGGATTTCAGCAATATCATTGAAACTCTTGATGGTTGCACTGTGTACAAGGGAACATTGTCCAGCGGAGTCGAGATTGCTGTCATGTCAACTTCAGTTATTTCTTCCAAAGACTGGTCAAAGAGCGCAGAGATGGCATACCGGAGAAAGGTCTGTCTCTGTGATATTTTTGAGTTAAAGTCTCATTTATTGATTTCCAGTTCTGCATTACTTGTTTTCTTAAGACATACAACTTGTTTCTACTCTCTTTTGTTGTGCATGTAGATTGATACACTTTCGCGAGTTAACCATAAAAACTTCGTCAATCTCATTGGCTACTGTGAAGAGGACGAACCATTCAATCGGATGATGGTGTTCGAATATGCTCCAAATGGAACTCTCTTTGAGCATCTGCATGGTAATCTTCGGCCCATAAGAAGATGTTTGATGTTGGGGTGCGAGTGAAGCTTTGTTGGTGTGTCATTTAAATGGCTGAAACATATTTTCTTTGTTTTCAGTTAAAGAAACGGAACATCTGGACTGGAATGCAAGAATGAGGATCATCATGGGAACTGCATATTGCCTACGCTATATGCACCGTGATCTAAACCCTCCTGTGGCACATTCTAACTTGAATTCACATATCATCTATTTAACAGATGACTATGCTGCTAAGGTAGATACCTTCATCTTTTATGATTGATTTGTTTACCCTTTTGTTATCTTAATGAACTCTCAGCATTCTTCTCCTATGTCTCTCAGGTTGCAGAGATCTGTTTCTCAGCACAAGCTGCATCGAGTCCAAAGATATCGGTTGATGACGAATCCGTGCATTCTGCATTTCCCCCACTTGCTGATCCAGAGTCAAACGTCTACAGTTTCGGGATTCTGTTGCTGGAAATCATTTCTGGAAAGCTCCCATATTCAGAAGAGCAGGGGCACCTCGAGAAATGGGTGAGTTTGGAACGAAGTCTTCGTTGTATAATGTAATGGTCTCTAACTTCGCTTTATGGATGGCTTCTAACCAAGTAGTCGTAATCATTCCAGGCTGCTGAATATTTGAATGACACACGAACCATCAGTTACATGATTGATCCAACCCTCAAGTCTTTCAAAAACAATGAGCTCGATGTCATCTGCGAAATTATTCAAGAATGCATCCGACCGGAACCGAGGCACAGGCCAACAATGAAGGATATCACTTCCAAATTGAGGGAAGTGATTGCCATTTCTCCTGATCAAGCAACCCCAAGACTCTCTCCCCTGTGGTGGGCTGAACTTGAGATACTATCTGTGGAGGCAACTTAAAACTTCAAACCTCTTCATTACTCTCTTATTTGTGTTGTACTATTCAATTATCTCTCATACTTTGTATTTGTATCCGAGTCTTAGCAGCATTCAACTTGGTGAATCCACCCCCCCCCCAAGGAAAGGAAAAAAAAATATCAACTTCGAAGTATTATCTTTCTACCACACACCCTTTTTGTCTCTTTTATCTGCTTTGTCTTAATGATTAACTTTAGCTGATTAATTTTTCTATTTTTGGAGCTAGTTCTTCCCTACCATTAAACTTGATCGTGGTTTCCGTTCGAACTGGACCAAATCGAGCTATGTAATCAAAATTAAAGTTGGTTTTACGGTTCCAATCTGACCAGCATCGTTAGAGGGCAGCCTATTTATAGTTCGTTCATTCTAAAAACCAGAACTATAAATGTAATGGAACCGAACAGTAATCGCCCACAACAATCAAAAAGGGAAGGGGCAACAATCATTTGTCCTTTTAGGAACTTATTTTACAACTGAAAAAAAACTATGATTGTAACTAAAGCCAACCTAATGGATAGTTAGATTTAAATTTATCCATTGGTTTAAAATGAATATATTTTATAATTTTGTTATACAAAATTTACATTTAATACACTTTATTTCACATTCATAATAATTCATACATGATATTTTAAAAAATAATTAAAAACATATTATAATTAATAATCCTTAATCAAACTTAAAGAAAATAATAAAAAGACATTGTTCATTTTTTAATAAAGTTTACAATGTTTTAAAAAATAGTTTTAACAATTAACAAAATACCAAAAAGAATACATATAAAAAATTTACTTATTTAAAATTTTCAATAGTAATACTATAATTAAAAAATTAATGTAAGAAATAATCTAATTTTGAGATTCAACTAAAAATTAATTTTGTTCTCATTGTCATAAATTAAGAGGTAATTTAGTCTCTTTAAAATATATATAATTACATTTTTATAATTATTTTGAATAATTTTATTTGAGCATATTGATTGTTGTAGAACTTATATTTTATTATAATTTTTATTATTTTTAAAATAATAAGTGTAAATTATTATCAAATTTAAAATATGATATATTAAATATAAATTTTCAATTTATTTTTTAGTGATGAGACTTAAGTTCTTGTTGTAGGTTTCCTTTTTTTCCCTTTTTTTTTTTTTTATGGAGATTATAAGTTGTTGAAAGTTCTACAAGATCAATTGTCTATGTCGAATGAGCAACTGATCTAGAAGTGACAAAAGTTATCCTCACCAAAATAGCCCAACTTAATTTCCTCGGAGTCAATTCAACTCAGATTAAAAAAGTTAATAATGTATAGTAAAATAGTCAAAATTCAAATAACTTAAATAAAAAAATATTTAAAATTAATTAATTTAAAATTTAAATAACTTATATCTAATTAAACTAAAGTTCAAATAACTTAAATTAAAATTAAAAACATTTAAAATCTAATAAACTCGATGTATTCAAAGAAATCTGAATAACGCAAAACACCGACTTTAATTCAACTTACTTATTCGACACTGTTAACATAAATCGGCCTTCCATCCAACTTTTTCGTTAAGTCTTGCTATATAGCAATTACGTGACATGCAAGCAGTTGACTTATATGTCACATCATTTTTTTAATTATTTTTTTTTAAAATATTTTTTTCAATGAATTGGATTTTTTGTTTTTGAGAAATCTAAAAATTTTATCTAAAATATGAAATTTTTTAAAAAAATTCTGAAAAGTATTTTGGAAAATGTTAATTCTATAAAAAAATCAGAGAAATTTTTAAATAAATGGAGAATTTTTTTTAAAATTCAAAAATTCCTATATTTCTCTCTCTCTCCTCTATTTTCGGCAAATTGAAGCATCCCATAAATAGTTTTATTCAATTCAAACTAAAATCTCAAAAGTTTACGCATATAAAGAGAGAAAGAGAGCCATAAGTAGAGAAAGACAGGGAGGGCCCTAGAGAGAATGAGATTTTTGACAAAATTTGAACAATCAGAAAAAGAGAAAAAAATTTTGATTTTTTTTTAAAATTCAGTTTTGATGAAATTTTTTAATATGAAAAAAAGACTTATTTTCATATTTTCAAGATTCTATTAATTTATCTGATGTTTAAAATAAAATTTTATAATCTCAATAAATTTTTTGGATTTTTTACACTTTTGGATTTTAAGAATATTTTCGTAATTTTTTAAAAAAGAATTTGGATTTATGGAGCGAGAAAAAGATAGAAGATAGACATAAAAATAGAGGAATTCTTTAATTTTTGGAATTTTTTATAAAAAAATAGAGCAATTTTTAACTTAACGGCAAAATTAGTACGGAGGAATTATTCATAATGAGAGCAATAATTTGTAGGGTCAATTTAAAAGAAAAATGAAATAGGCACAATTTAAAAAACCGAGGACATGTGATAGGTGGTTTTTTGCGTTTTGCTTATGGAATTATCATCATAATTCATGAAATTCAAATGATTTATGCCACGTTTTATCTTAAAACACGAAAACATGACAAATTTTTATTTGTCAAAGTCAGATAAAATTGACCTTTTTATTGTTTTGACTATCTCCTTTATTTTTTTTTTTTTACTATAATTATATTAATGATGAAAGTATGAAAGTATCTTGTTAAAGAGAAACTCAAAATATGCAAAGTAATTTATTATTTATTATATTCTTTTTTTAATAATAAAAAATATAAATTATAAATATATTAATTATTATCGTTATAATTGAAGTTATTTATTGAATCTCTTTTTTTTTGAAAATTTATTTTTCAAAATATTATTAAATTTGAATAATTTTTTATATTTAATTTAAATCTTAATAAATATAAAATTTAATATCATATTTTAAATATAAATTCTTATTTATTAAATAGTAGATAATAATCAAAAACTTTAAATTTAAATTAATAATAAAAAATGCATTAAATCTCTATTTAAACTATGATCTCGAAGTGATAAACCCCGTGAATGGCTTCCACCCGATGATCCATGGATATGCATTCTCTAAAGGGCTAACCCAAATGGGGCAGAAAAAGGCAAGAACATCTTCATGGACTAGACTCCACTTCAGGGCGTAGTAGTCCTTGTCATGTTGTGTCATTTTGGATATTAAGCTTTGTAGCTCTTGCTCACAAACATTGTTAGCACACCCTCCGGACACCTTCTGCAATTGTTGCTGAAGGTTGAGTTGCAGAGAAAGCAATTGGTTACTGGTATTTGAAAGTTGTTGTTTGCTGCACAAACAACCAAGAGAAGAGAGGTTTGCTAGGAAGAAATGGACCGAGAGAGACCACTGAGGTTGCTATAATTAATTCCTTAGATAAGATTTTCATTGACTTGCATTCTCACTGCGTAGAAGGATCCAAAATATAAAATTTGAATAAATTAGTCATTGAGTTTGATAATTTTTGTATTTAAATTTGAAATTAAGTTTGAATTTAAACCAATTATTAAACCAATACATAATTAATTGAAGTATATACAAAAAAAAAACATATCTGAAATACAACTTAACTTATGCAAATGTTGATTTTAATATAAAAAGTTATAGCTTAAATTAAGAGAGTTAGGTGATGATGAGATGCAACTAACATAAGTGATTTTTAAACTGAGAGGGAAGAACAAGATTATGAGCAACTTTCATGAATTTGCAAAAGAGGAGGATCACTGGAACTTCAATTACACGCACTCTTCAAGCTCACACACCTACTTCTCAAAAAACTCAGAAACCCTCTCCCCAGCATTGCTTTGCATCATTTTTTTTCCCCACTCTACAAAGTCAATAGGCTAAACTTTGGTTACACACACAGGGGGGGTGATTGATGGGTTGGTAGCTTATGTATGGCTTTGCAAAGAGAGGAAAAATGAAGGGATCGGCCTTCTATATCATTCATGGCTCGCCGATCAGTGACAAAAAAGCTATTAGCTTTGTCTGTGCTGAAGAGTCAAGTCACCCATGCACTCCACCACCTAGTGTTTGACGTCTCTTATGTTTGCAGAACATGTCAGCAAAGGGACATGTGTGGGGCTCGACGTGGAATCCAAATTGCTTGCTCATGGTCAGGTTCTCTAGCTAGCTACTTTTCGCCAACCTTTCTCGTGTTGACCCGGTCCTAAAGCCATTTGCTTGTGGTGCGGCTGCTGACACTTTCTGCCCACTGGGAAATCAACTGAGATCTGTTCCCACCCCCTCTCCCTGCGGGGAACATGTTTGTGAGCACCCCTTAAAATCTATACAGAATTATCAACCTGCCTTTAGCACATGTCAATATGAATGCATCTTAATTTATATCATCTAGAGCTCAATTAAAGGACCCACTTCCCTGGTCACAGGGGGGCCAAACCCCCTCGTAAAGGAGAGATCTTTTTTTTTTTAAAGAGATTTCCTCTTATCCCCAACTTTTAACATATATTATAATGAAATTTTATTTGTTTATTATTATAATAATGTCAATTTTTACTAATAACTAAAATATTACGGAAAAATATAAGGTTTTTATTTGATGTTAACTTTAAACTCCTCAAAAGAGAAGAGATTGAAGGATTTAAATTCTCTTTTATCTTAAAAATTATTATAGATTTATAATCATTTATTCTAAATCAATTTATTAATTTATATATATATATATAATATAAATAATACCTTTTTATTTTTTTACATACATCTCATACATTCTCTTAAAATTTTTAATTTAGAACTCTAATATAAATATTTAAACTCTCAATTATTAAAAATATGTATGAAACAATTTGGCTTAAAAGAGTTTTTGATTTAATTTTTCAAGTTAGCTAATTATTGTACATTTATAAAAAGCTATTATGTTAGGTCAAATTTTTTATTGGATTTAATTGCTAAAAATTGTCATAAAATAATTAATAAGAAAAGTAGTAATGAACTACTTTTTGAGTAAACAACTAATTAGTAATTTATAAATTAAAATACCTTTTATATATTTTATTTTTTAAAATATTATTTATTGTAATAAAAACAAAATTACATATTTAAAATAGTTTATTTATTATTTAGAGAGTAATAGACTATAACTATCGAACCAAACACTTTTATTTTATTTTATTTTATTTATTATTATACTCTTATTTTATCTACCTTATTCATTCTTTCTTGTATAAGATTAATTTTATAAATTTGGATCATAAATTGTTGTTTGGGCATGAAAAATAAATAAAACAATAAAGAAAATAATAAAGAACAAAATAATAATAATTAAATTACTATTAAGATTTAATATATAATTAAAAATCTAATATATGATCTTGTCTAAAAAAAAAAGCCAACAATTAATGCAACCTTTAGACTAAATTCAAAGATAAATTTTATTTTTATGGTACTAGTTACATCAATAAATTGTAAAGTGAGCTTATCCCTTTTTAAAAGTCTCAAGCTAAGTAACAGTATTCATTCAATCATTTCTTCAAAATTTAATAACCCAATCTAAGTGTGAATTTTGTTAATCAAAAGCTTACCTAATATTAAAATAATCAAGTAAAAAAGCAATCAAAAATTGAAAGCCAAGATCAAACCTTTTTTTTTTATTTTTACAAAAAGTCAAATTTCTTAAAGTCAAAAGAGGTAACTAAAATTAAGAAGGCCAAAACAATTTTTGTTGGCAGAGAAAATAAAGAGCAATTAATACATCAAGGTTCCTTTTTATGTCCAAACTAAATCACCAAAGCATTTAACTCAAGCAAAACACTATCAAGTATCCCATAAACATGCACAAGTATCAAACTAAGTGGAGAAATTTCTCTCTCAAGCCAACAAGATTAGGAACTAAGGTACCTACAATCTAATTTTGCATATCTTTTTATTTTTGTTAAAATTTTAAGCACCCAATTATACAAATAATCCTAAAATTCAACTCTTAATCATGACCAAAAAAAGTATTAATAGATAAAATCCAATCAATCTCATTGTTTCGTAAATAAGTAATAAAATTGGCATTAATAAATAAAATCAATTAAATTAGCATAACAAGTAGTAATTTTCTATTAGTAGAAAACATCAGCACCCCACACACATAACCACTCATATAATTATTAAGAAATTAACAAGAAATCACTTATTTGGAGATCTTAGTATTTTTTTTGATCTTTTTTTTTATCCACCATTACAAAAACACCAAAAAAGGTAATCTTTTTTTTTTTGTTTCTTTTTTTCATTATTTTTTTCAAATATCAACATAAACATAATATTAGTGAGAGAAATAAAAAATATTTGAAAAAGTTTACATCTTGTTACTAAAGGGTTGTCAAAAAGTCGCCTTAAATTTGTTAATGCCACCATTTTTGGAATCCTTATAAGCTGATATTCCCATATACAAAGATAGCATAATGAAAAAAGGTTAATAAATGCACCATTGACATTTTTGGAATCCCTCATTTTGCTTGTTTTAATAGTACCCTCTATTCACCAAAAAAAAAAAAAAAAACCCTAATTTGCTTTAATTGAGGGCTTAAAGGCAAATGCTCCCCCCAATTTTGTCCTCTGATCAACCTCATTCTAGTCACCATAGTAATATGAAACTAACATTGAAGAGTTTAGTGTCTTATGATTTGTTTGTTGATGTACTTTTTGTGCCAATCAAAGATCAATAGCATCCTATCGCTGAAGCCTTGCCACCTCCTTTTGGTTCCATATTTAAACCAAAATCAACCCAAAAGCATTGTTTTGAAACCAGATTTCAACATCTCTTATTAGAAAAAATCTATAAAAAAAATGTCATAAAAGTGTTTGCAAATCCAAAAACTTAAAAATCAATAGAAAAAAAAAATGGCATGTTATAGCGAGGGTACAAACAAAATCCTAAAAACTCAATGAAAAAAGAAATTAGAAGGGTATGGTAGTTAAAGGAAAAGAAAGGAAAACGAAAAAAAGGAAAAAGAAGGGAAAAGCAAATGTCAAACAATGTGTGGAAGGAAATAGAAAAAGAGAAGGAAAAGAAAAAAACAAAATGGTGCGTCAAAGGAAAGAAAAAATGATGAGGAGAAGGAAAAAAATAAGAAAAAAGGAAAAAAGAAAAGGAAAAAGGAAAAAAAAAAAGAGGAAAAAGAAGATCAAAAAATAAGGATGTAACGTTCACGATGACAACCCTATTTTAGTTGCTTTAGGCGAGCTCCAAGATACAAAATAATGTCTTTTCTTTCCCAATTTTCCTTTTTCAAAAATAAAATTACTGAAAGGGGTTATCCAAAGCATTCTAAAGAGGAAATGGATGAATAAAAAAATAAAATATTGTTAAAAAAATATAAAAATAAAAACATACGAGTCATAATATTGTTAAAAGAGACAGGTCTTTGGGTTAATCGTGACTTTTGCTAAATGTAATCAAACTCCTAGACCCTAAAGAATCTTAATAACACAAACAGAGTCATTAATAGTATTCCAATCGCACTTAAAATAATTGTAGTAACTCTAAAATCAACATGCACACATCATGATACTTTCCTCACATTTGCATCTATCAAGTCCTTCCTCACTTTAGAAGGCTCGTCACAGCAGCTTGGTAGCTCCATTGGAAATCCCTTAAAAGACAAATTATGTTAATTTACTTTTATTTCTATACTTTCATTTATTTTTTATTTGGTATTTTATTTATTTATCCCTTATATTTTAATATATATAATTATTATTTATATCATAACCTAAATTACACACATGCACAAAGGCTGAAACTAGGCCTATGCCCTTTTAGCATAGATAAAAGAAAGTAAAGATCCTTCATAAAACTTATAATTTTCGTATAAGACAATCTTAAAATCTCTCACTTAGACAAGTGACTCTACTTAAACCTTAAACGGCAAAGAATAAAGTAACATGGGGACTTTCAGCCTAATTTAGATACAATAAATTACACATCTTTCATTCTGCTAATAGAGTCATTTACTTATTCCATTCCTTACAAGACAGGAAGTCTCAATTATCCCCACCTCAATCATTGCAATATGCATACCTTTTAATTTCATCACTTTATTTTACTATTTCTACTTTATATTTATTTCTTCAACATTGACATCTTTCCTTTTATTTTTATTTTTGTTATTCTTTAATTCATTGCATATCATTTATTTTGGACATCATCCATTTCTTAAAATATCAATTATTGTTTCAAAGCATATAATTTATCGATATAATCATCACCGAACATACCTATATTTGTTAAAACATACTCTAATCAAGATGTGTATTCTCCAAGCTTTGACATTAATCACATGAACAATCTATCAAAGTTAATCAATCAAAAGCAAAGTAAGATCCA
This sequence comes from Bruguiera parviflora, assembly GCA_019804595.1. Lineage (NCBI taxonomy): Eukaryota > Viridiplantae > Streptophyta > Magnoliopsida > Malpighiales > Rhizophoraceae > Bruguiera > Bruguiera parviflora. The sequence continues at coordinate 5,172,024 of CM034060.1, forward strand.
CATTATAACTAAAGAGCAGCACCAAGAGAAATCTATTCCAATTGATCATATTATCAAATATATAATAAAGCATCCTAAGTCAAAATTCACCCACATGGCCTTACTCATTTATGGGTTGATATTTTTTCCTGAAGTCATTGAGCATGTCCATAAACATGTCATTGAATTATTCCATAAGGTGACAAAGGATGGAATTAATCCAATTCCAGCCATAATTGTTGAGAAAATCTTATTTCAAAATTCTTGCCAAACTTAAGGGAAAAGGCAATTTTTAGGCAACTCCATTTTGTTATATATCTGGCTTATAAGCCATATAGATACCCCTCCCTATCTATTCACCATCCTATCTATTACAATAATTGGTCCTTACTCAAAAAGTTTAGCAAAATTAAGTAGTCTCGTATAATAGAGATTTCTAAATAAATAATATACCTTTAAAAGTAAGATTTCTAGTTATATATTAAATGGCTTTAAAGAGACCCAATCTTATATAAATGGGAAAAATACTCATTAGTCCCTCTCATCAAAATCACTTAGGTAATTACATATACTTCTATGATATCAGGTAGATAAAATCAAAAAAGTTTGTGTTATTCATTAAAGAAATGGAAGACATTTGCTTCACTTATAATGATCCTAACACTTAAAAGCTTCTCTAGCCCATTATACAGGTATGAAATCATGTTGTCTAAACTACCTATGCATACTTTAATCACTCCCTATTAGAATGATACAAATCATAGTGCATAACTCAAGGATGTAAAATCTGTATTCCTAATGAGTTAGCAAGTCATCTTGTTTTTAAAGGAAAAGTCAAAATCGAAGATGCCCAAGTGTAATAGTCATTAACATTGGACAAATCCAATTTCATAATGCCAAAAGAAATTACTTCTTCACGTTATAATTGGCCAAACTCTCTAAGAGATCTAGATCAGACTTTACTTATAAATTAGCTTCTCCAAGAATTAGATATTTCTTGAAGGAGAAATAAAAAGTTAACCTTTCAACTTATGAAAGCAAACCAGGCATTTCAAAATGTGAGAGCAATTAAACTATATCAAAGTTAGCTGTAAAATATCCTCTAACTCATTTTAAACTAAAATAAAACTTTCTAGCTAGAGAACACTTACTTATAGGGACAACTAAATGATAAAAATGTTATACTCTTCCTAAAATAAGAGATTTATGTCACCTTAATAAATTCACTCACATAAGAAAATCAGAATATGATTTAATAAATAGACTAACTCACCCAAGAAAATTAGGATTTAGTATAATGAGTAAATTTACTCACCCAAGAGAATCAAAATATGACATAACAGGTAAACTTGCTTTTCTCAAAAAAATCAAGACTTGGTATAAAACTTAACTAATCAGGACATCTAAATCTAGGAACTAACCATCCAGCTTCAACAACAGACGACCCTCTATCATAAGTAAGAAGTTTGAATATCATAATGGATTAGAAAGGCAATAAGCAAAGCTAAAGGCATGACTAACAAAGCCAAAGAATTGTGAGCTGAGATCATATCATTACATCTATTTAATAAGTGTTTCAATCATTTCCTTAAGGAAGCTTTCAGGTGTTAAGAGTTCATCACTCATTTTATATAGAAATTCAAGTTATAATCACTATTTGTAGTACTAAAACCTTTCTTAACCTTTTGAAATGTAAATATTAATCCCTTATCTTATAATCAACCTAATCTAAAAGTGTCTTTCCACTTTTGACCATGTAATATTGAAAAGGGTCACGCTTATCCCATTATGATTTGTTATAGTAACTACTACTATTTAAAGTGAATGATGTCCACATGCATGTCATAACATCTTGTTTAACATCATACACAATTGCTTGAACATGCATATTTGAACATTTTATGATTAAACTTGTTTGATTTAGATGTGAGTTTGCAATACTTAAGTCACTCATGCAAGAACAGATCAAATATCAACTAAAAGGTTTCTTAAAAGGGTAATTATCACTAATCATATCTATAATGAAATGTACTCCACCTTTATCATTAAAAACATGTTTGTTTGTTTCTTTTTTTTTTACCTAATAAAAGGACTTAACGATCATTGTAGGTGGCACAAGACTTAATCACATAACTCTTACAAGTGTATAAGGTTTTGATTGTTTTTAAAGGGAGAAATCATGATAAGGGAAGTGATCTTGACAACAATCCAATTTTGAGTAATGCACCTCAACATTCAGTCTCGTGAAATAGGTAAGCATCAACTCCTATATTATGAAGTCATGGCTAACCCTCTTATCCACTCACAATTTTTTATATCTTAGAACTTAAAGATTAGAGTTTAACCTAAAAATAAAAGAAAAGAAAAAAAAGGACAACCCTCCCAAATCATTAAGGATCAGCTTTTTCTATAGCAACCAAAACCTTAATATGCCTAATCTTATAAACATTTTGCCAATGGCATTGGTTAAAGTACTCACTAGAGACATTTTTTAAAGATATAAAACCTTTATGATGAGTAAACTGCAAAAACTCCTTTTCATGGCCATGGCATCACTAATACCTCTCTTAAATTCAAAGATTGGCATTCATACTACCCTTTTATGAACTATTTCATCATTCCACCAAAATATTTTAGCAATTTTCCCAAGGAAGCTTTGTGTACTCATGTACTTAATGAGAAAATATACAATAACCATGATAATATATCAACCTTAGGTCAACATCTTTGTGAATGGAGACATCATCTACAAACATAATTGTGACTCAATCGTACTACAATGTATAAATACAAATGAGATACAAATAGTTATGAAAGAAGTACAAAAAGGTTATGCAGGTCACATACTGGTGTTTTTACTATGGTTAAGAAAATTTTAAAGGTATGATACTACTAGTTGACTATTAAATCAAATTACTTCTAACACATATGAAAATGCCACAAATATCTGATACATGTAAATAAACTAACATTAGCTCCTTTGCATACTATGACATCCTTATTATCTTTCTTCATATAAAGGATGGATATGATTAGTCCTATTATCTTGAAAGCATATAATAGGCATCAATTCATAATAATGGTAATTGACTACTTCACAAAATGGGTAGAAGTAACATATTATGTGAACATCACCTGTAAGTTGGTAATCAAATTCATTAAGAAAGACATCATATAATGCCTCCTACTTAAATAATAAAATAATGACTAACCTCTACTATTAGCTCAAAATCAAATATCACAACTCTGTCTAATATAGACCAAAGTTAAATGAAACAGTTAAGGTAGCAAATAAAAATCTCTAGTGAATCATTAAGAAAATGACAATTCATTACAAGTTTAACCCTATTTGCATTGGTCTATAAGATGGAAGTCATCTTATTAATAAAAGTTAAAATTCCTTCCTTAAAAGTTTTGATGAAAGCAAAACTAAAAAAGATAGAATAGGTCAAAATTAAATATAAGCAATTGAACCTCATTAAAGAAAAAAGGTTAAATGCAATCTTCTATGGACAATTGTATCAAAGTTGAATAGCATATGCATATGAAAAAAAAATACACCCTCGGTGCTTCAAAAAAGGTGACTTAGTTTGCAAAAGAGTCTTGCTCAGTCATAGCCACCTAAGGTTTAAGTGGGCTATAAACTGTAAAGGTTCATATGTTGTGAAAAAGTATTCTTAGGTATAGCATTACTTCTAACTAATAGAGACCACAAAGACATGTCATATCCCATTAATTCAAACACAATTAGAAAGTCTTTTGCTTACAAAATGACTAGGCTTGAAAAGAACTAATCACCAATTACCAACTAGAGATGTAAGTACGGCAAAAGATATTAGAAAGGATGTAAGACATGATCAAGCAGAAAAGGCTTACACATGAGGGGCATTTAAATAACCCCCAAGGGAGTAAATGGACCAAACTTAGGCCAAGTTACTAATTATACTATCAGTCTCTTTTAACCCTCATAACATTAACACCATAATCTCTTGCCACTTTATGTCATTATTTTTGATTATTATGTATAAATTAGTTATCTCATGAATAAGAGTTTTCTTTTGAACCCTAACATGAATGCAATTGATATTATCACATTTATTTGACTAAAATGTGTCAATAGGCATACAAAAAATAAGCATAGCATATATTACATATCTTTATTTAAGACCTTTAATGATGCAAGGAATCCTTTCAAAGGTCATACTTAAAGCCCTCGAACCATATTAATAAGTAAAAGTGGATTAATAATGCTAAATTTATTAACAAACTAAGATTCCCAAAAAAAAAAAAAAACATACCTCTTGTATACAAGATACAAACATCTAATTCATAATTCCCTAAGTAAGGTTGCATAGTACAGATTCAAAAAAGAAATAAAGGGAAAAATCAAAAGACATGGCAAAAGGGTAAGAAATAAGGCAAAAATGACAATCATGATATACTGAAACTAAAAGAGATTCTCTCCAAATACAGGAGAAGACAAACCCTCAATAAGATTATACCAACGTAAGCATATCCAAATGATCACAACTAATAAATTCAATAATTTTATACAAAATTTATATACACCCTGCATTAGCAACTTAAGCTAAAAGGTCATACAAACACTTAAAATCACATGTCAACATACTCTTAAAATTTCAATTATAGATAATGGTTAATGCTAACATTAAACAAGTTTAAGTACACAACACAATGGCACCTTAGCAAAAGGATAAGACAATTATCTTAAGCAAGTTCAATAACAAATTAGAAGAAACCCTAGCAAGCTCAAGTACACTTTGCATTCGTAACTCGAGTAAAAAGGTAATGTAATCATCTTGAGAAAGTTCAGACTATATGGCAGCTTTCATTGAATGAGCTTGAGTACACTCTATAATGGTACTCGAGCAAAAGGGTAAGGCAATTTTCTTAAGCAAGTCTAATTAAGATGTCAAAAACAACCCTATGTAAGCTCAAGTACACTCTGTATCCATAACCCAAATAAAAAGGTAATGCAACCATCTTGACCAAGTGGCATCTTTCATTAAACAAGCTTGAGAATGCTCCACAATAGCACTCAAGTGAAAGGATAAGGCAGCTATCTTAAGCAACTTTAGTCAACATACAACTTTAAGCAAGCTTAAGTATGTTTTGCATTTGTAACCCAAGCAAAAAGGCAATGCGGCCATCTTGAGCAAATCTAGATCACATGTTAACAATTTTATACAAAGTTTAAGAATTTTCCCTACATTGGTAACTTACGCAAAAGGGTGATGTAGTTATAGATAACATGTTAGTCCCCTTTTGAAATTTCCACAATATATGGTGAATAAAAGTAAGCAATCCTACTCATGTTTAAGAATGCATTCCATATCAGTGATCCGAGCAAAAAGGTAACGCAGTCATCTCAAGCAAACTCAAAAGACATATGATGCATCTTTAAAAACTCCAACCAAAAATTATGATCAAGAGTTCTATTTGCACTGGCCTAAGTGCACCACAAAATTCTCCTATATTATATAAGTCATCCCCCCAATAGAGTTATCAGTTGCACAACAAATGGAAACCCCAGTGGAAAATGGCATAATTTTTAAAAATATCAAGAGTCTTTTGATAATGTAATCATGCCAAGCAAAGTCTCCCTCCTCATGCAAATGCTAAATAATTGGTTTCTTATCAATCATGATACATAAGATTATTCCTTAATCTTGAATGCACTCTAAATAGTCATATCCAAAACGAAGACACCACGATGATGATACTCAGAAGGTAAACAAAATAGGGATCCAAAAAGATCTTTGTTTGTTCCTTTGTCTTAAAGCAATTAACAAATAGAAGCAATTGTTGCATCCCTATTTCGTCTGCCCCATTCACTTTCTCTTACATAGGATTAATTTTGTAAATTTGGATCATGAATTATTGTTTGGACATGAATAAACTGCAAAAGAGAGCCAATAACTAATGTAACCTCTAGACTAAATTCAAAGTTAAATTTTGCTTTTAGGGTACCAATCATGTCATTGAACTGCAAAGGAGGCCTACCTTTTCTCGAAGGCCTTAAACTAAGTGGCAATATCTGCTCAATCCTTTCTTCAAAGCCTAATCACATGATCTAAATATGAATCCTATAAGTCAAAAACTTATATGATATTAAAATAATCTAACAAAAAAGTAATTAGAGATTAACAATTGAGATTAAGCTAAATTTTTTATAAAAAGTAATCACTTATTAGAGACAAAGGAGGCTAGAAAAATAATGCACATTTGAAAGGTAAAAAGGGCCAACAAAATAACCAAAATAGGTATTTAGAGACAAGAGGCTTGATAAAAAGTGAGATAATTAGAATTTAGGAGATCAAAAAATCTTTGTTGGTAGAGAGAATAATTAATAAGTCAAGACCCCTTTTTATGTCCAAAATAAATCACTAAACCATTTAAGCCAAGCAAAATACCATTAAACATCTTATAGACATACACAAGCATCAAACCAAGTAGAGAAATTTTTCCATTAAGGTAGCAATATTAAGAACTAAGATACCCACAACCTAATTTTGAAGATCATTTTATTTTTACTATATTTTTAAGGACCCAATTATACAAATAATCTCAAAACCCAGCCCTCAATCATAATTAGATTAAGTTTTAATGGTTAAACATTCAATCAATCTCACTATTTCACCATTAAGCAATAAAATTGGTACTAATAAATAGAATCAATTGAGTCAGTATAAATAATAAAATTAATTAAGTTGGCATAAAAAATAACAATTTTTCTTCAACAGAAAACATTAGCACTCCACACATACAACCACCCGCACAAGAAAGCACTTATCTGGAGATCATAACATCTTTTGACCTGGGGTCTTGATTTCTGATACGGCGGGGATACCACGGGGAATTCAATCTGAAATTTTTATTAGAAATTAATATATTTTCAGTTGAGAAAAGAATAAGATAGTGTGAGGGAGAAATATAAAACCTGAAAAAAAAAATCCCACAAAACTCTTAAATGTATAATCTCGGAAATAGTTAAATATAACTAACTTATCTTAATTTTTGTAAATATGATATTTCTGTAACTTAAATTTGTGACTACTATACCTCAACAGAATAACTTTTTCCTTACATCGAAGTTAAAAACAACTAGCATTATGGGGCCATCTTGCTGATTGCTAAGGATTAGAGTGGATAGAGCTGAGATTGACATTGGACATGATAATGAGATTGCAGGCAAGACATATGAAGAGCACGACAGAAGAGCATGGTGAAAATGTATCCCGCAGGAGGATGACAAGTGTTAAATTGAGGCCAAGCACACTGGAGGTCTTGAGGAGCATTTTAAGTACAGTTCATCAAACAGCGTACGTATTACACAGCTGCATGTCTTGGCGCATGAGTTGGGAAAAAGTAGAATAAGTGCAGCCTACTATACAAAGTAGACCATAATAATAGAGACTGCATATCTCCTTACTTAGCTAGAGAAAATTAGTTTAGTTTCTCATTTCCTCCCGCAGATCTGTTTATTTTTGTCCGAAATATTGATCGAAGATGTCAACGTAAATTGATTGGAATGTGGCTATGCATGTGAAAAATTGGACTAATAAGATGAAATAAGAAAACAATTGTCAATAAAAAAAATTATATTTTATAGTAAAATTTTGTACATATTTTTTATAATTATCAGTTCTATAATATAATATTTTTTTATAATATAAGTTAAGATTAATTATTAATATTAATATGAGAGATAAAATTATAATTTTTTTATAAAAAAATAATCTTAATTAGTGAGTAATTAATAGAAATATTATAATTAATGAAATAATTTGTAAAAAAATTATAATGAATGAAAATTAAATGATTAATAAATAAATTATAATTAATATAAATTAAATAATCAGTAAAAAAATTATAATTGATAAAAATTATATAATTATTAGAAAAATTTTAGTTGGTAAAAGTTAAGTAATTAATGAATAAATTATAACTGATAAAAATTAAGTAATTAGTGAAAAAATTATAATTAGATCAAGACAAGAATAGTGATACAGTGGAAAGCAAAGGAATTTTTGGTTTGGTGTTAGAAAATATATGATCGTAATCTCACTTCTTCGTCTGGGGTTTTGGATTTTTGTTGTTGGCCCAAGTCATTATTTTTTTGTACACTATTCATTAATTTATTCAAGATATGCACACAGGCATGGGTACTAATTTGTGAGACTGCAACTAATGCCTGAATACTCACACAGGTTTCAGAGGATGTCATGTACGAGAAGCAAGACAACTGGCCACTTTTGATTAATGAAAAGTTGGGATTTGAAGCTGCAAACATCTTGTTTCACAACTCCTTACACATTGCATGAGGCCCTTGTGAACCGGCTTTAAATCATACCAATTTCCCAATAAACTTGAATAATATTCAACCTGGTGTGATCAAATTGACTCGACAATTGGATCGATTGACCCCATGACCAGAGAAGTTTCATGAAAAGGAGTTTTTTTTTTCTTTCTTTTTTTCTCCTTTTTATCTTCAATTCATCTTTCAATACACAAAGTCGATGAAAAAAATGTTTTACTACTGATCATAACTGAATCCTTAGTCAAAATGTGACATTAATAATACCACCCAGTTCATATTTTCATTAGATACTGATGTAATCAATGTATAAAGTATCAAATAAGTAGGTATTAGTTCTTTATGTGAAATTAGAAAAGCAAAGGTGACATTTGCTATAAAATTCATAAATTTATAAATATAAAATATATAAACATAATAAGGATATTGTTCAACCCTTGATTTGTTAGTTAGTTACATCAGTAGACCAATGACGGTGTCTTTTGATGTCCAAACCACAATTTATTACTAGTTTTTTTTTTTGTTTTTATCCCTTCCGAGATGAAGAATTGCACTGTAAATTATATAATAAGACCATAAAAGTAAATCTACTAATTCTTGTAAATTACATACCTTTTTTCTCAAAATTAAAATGTGATACTTCAAAAATAGAGTTCTAAGAGCCCGTCGGGTTTACTCGTCGCTAATTGTTGTTCTTGTTGCAAATTGTTGATTGCTATTGTTAATTGTTTTCAGTGATGAATAGAATAAAATTATAATATTTATTCAAATTGAGGGTATCCTTTGCTGTTTAAATAATGAAATAATTATTTTAAATATGCTGTTCGACGTGATACCACAAGAATAGATATAATTTTTTTTTTTTTGTCAGTTTACTCTGTACTTTTGTTCGTGACAATAAAAATCTAAACTTGAGTGGCATTTTAGCTAAAAGAAAAATCTCAAATATTTTAAATTCTCTTAAAAGTGTTGTAAATCATGATTACATCATCTTTTGGTTGGTCCCCCATTTTTTATATAAACGGAATTTGGCACATCTAAGTTGGTTCTTTGCATCAAATATAGACCATTTATGAAAGCATTTATTCAAAAGCTAACTAAACATATTTCTCAAGAACCACCCACACAACACATTTGACGGGCCCATAAAAGTCAAACATTTGACGGCATACATATATAGGGAAATGACCCTACACGGGCTAAGCCCATAGATAAATTTTATTTTTCTCATATTTCTTACTTATTTATTATGTAATTAATTCATGTATATATTATTATATAATTATTTTAATAAAAATGATTAATATAAGCCTAAGAAAATAGATTATAGGATAAATACTTAGAGTGAATTTTCACTTAAAATGTAATATAATCTTTTTTATTAAAATTTTATTTTTATTGTTAATTTTTAAAATATATCTCAAGTATATCTGTTCACGTACGTTCAAATTTTTTATTTCAAAATTTGTTTAGCACGCATGTTACCCCTCTCCCAAGTTATGTTGGTGCTTTCTTGTTGGCATATCGACCTCAAACCTCACTTCAAAGCCAAACACAAAAATTGCCAAAAAAAAAAAAAGGGGTCTACTACAACCGAGCCGCCATGGCAAGGTCGTCGACCCATGATCTCTCATAATTCTAACATAGCAAACCATGCAACCATGCCCCATTTCTTTAATTTGAAGCAAAAATCGCAACCCGAAGTTCAAGGCTTTAACTTTGAAGACACGGCTCAGAGTCCTACCAACTTCTGGACATCACTTATGCTACCATAGCCTAAATAACAGAAGAATTAATAGACCGTGAATTAGGAGTATAATTGATCCAAAAATACGTAAAAGATTTAATTGGACATTGACAGAACGTTTGATTATTTGACTTTTTTTTCTTTGTTCTTTTTTTTTATTTAGAACAATTATTCGATATTTTCAATAAGCAATTGTGTTCGTTTTCTTCATGCGAGAAGATTTCAGATGAAACTCGATAATGTTTATGATAGGTTATTGGACTCCATCAACGAACATCAATATACATCGAAGGTTCAATTGCATAAATAAAGACTATTTTATAATCATATTATTAATTTTAATTATATATTAACCAAATTTAAACATATAATAAATATTTATAATAATATAACATGGATCCACAGTTAATAAATTTAGGTTTCACCACATTTCCTCGTATCAAATAATAACACGAATGAAACTATTGGCATGTATTTCTTACCATGCGGGTAGCTCATAATAAACGTTCTAATGTCTTTTGTTTCTCCAATTCTCTCAAATTCAATCAAATTAACAGAAACTACGCAGCCCTGGACTCATATCTCGATGTGAGTTTAGAGATATGAGTAAAACTTTTAACGACGTGCTATACTAACAAGAGTTATTGACTACACAGACAAGAAATCAGCCATACTTATAGATCGACTCTGATTTCAAATCCTCTGGGATGATCTAAGGAGACAGACATCGCCACTTGAGCTAAGAATGTCCACGCGTGGGACACAAAAACCTGTTATCCTACAATATGGTGCCCAGCGCCATGGTTAATTAAGAAACTGTCGAAGTATCAACATCGTGAGAAAACAGATGCCATAGAGGATCTGGTTATGCACATGAACCAACTTTTAGGTGGGAAGATACAGTTTACAATTATTTTAGTCTCAAATTCTATGAGTTGTCATTCTTTGGAATGTTGGTTTGGATTTTTGTGGATTAGGTGATGCCCCACGATGCCATCCGTCTAACTTAAACCCCCAAAACAATTCAAACATACGTACATTATAGGAACTCGAAAGAGAAGAAATAAAAATACGTAAACCAAAGCTCGCCTGACAGATCTGGTGAGACGCACATCGATTACCGATATACTAACCATGAAGCACGGTTTCCAGCCATGGACATTAAATATGCACTACAGCTGTACCTTTTATTTTTTTTTTATTTTTTTTTTCCTTTTTGGAGGAAAATTAGCGAAAAAAAAATTAAGGGCATGATGATAACTGCAACCTATCGGTGCAATGTCCACAAAATTCCATGTTTTCGGCAAGCTGTGGAAATTAAAAATTGCACGATATGCGTTTGCTTTGGCTCCCTCGTGGTTTCAACCAAGTCCGCCATTAACTAATAACTATTTCTAAAATGAAACTAAGTTCGAATAATGTAATGCGTAACATTCTTGTGATGATGATAGTAAAAGAATCTTTCAACAAGGAAAGTTTTAATATCTCATCTACCGAAAAGCTTTAAAAATACTGATTCATACGACATTGTGCATCATTTTAGTAAAATATTATTTTTATTATTTTAATAAAACTCTCTCGGCATCTCTAACATTGTTTTGAAAGATATTCATGAATTCCCACATATTGCCTTGCTTGATTTCTTAAATCTTCTGGTGCATTGGTGCTTGTGGTTTCTTGGAATGGGCATGAGTAGCTATGATTTGAACTTTTAATAATTAGTTGTCTACCTATGCAGCAGGCAGAGAACTATTACTGATTATTTTGTTGCATTAAAATCTACAAGATTAAGATGTACATGCAAAATTAAGACATTAGAAAAGCCCAAAAGTTTCATGTGCAAGCTCGAATGACCCAGCAGAGAGGGCCTCGTTTTTTGACTGGAATACGACTGGCTGGATGTTAGCTCTTTGCATAAAGCATTCATGCGAGTGTCACATTGTGGGTCGAATCTTCCACTAAGAATTTGTCCTCTACCGTGTTTGTTCCCGTGGCTTACTTTTAGCTGCTTCTTGAAAGAAAAAAAAAAAAAAAAAAGTTGCACAAAAACTTTGAATGGAGCAGTTTTGCTGTTTTTTTTTTTTTTTTTTTTTGAACAACCAAAAAAAATAATCGATCATTATACTTATATATAACCGACCAAGTTAATAATATTTAGTTATTATTCTCATTCAACTTTATATATATATATATATAAAGGTAACTCATTACTTGAATTGTATTGAATTCAAGTAAATCTCCTCCACGTTGTGTTAATAAATTATAACCCCCACCACCCCACGCAAAACCATCAACTTTATTTATTCGGGTGAGTTTTAGCGCGATAACTCGAACCTAAGTTAATACGAGATGAGACACACAAAGATCCCCACTAAAATTGACACATCGAACGGTTGAGCGGAGCAGTTTTGATGATGGATTCGGTGAGATGGGGGGACGATGAAGATTAATCCACGATTTATTTGCCTTGTTAATTGCAATTTGCCACTGGCTAACGAGCATACTTCACCAGGATTATATCTTTATCGTAGGTTAATGTTTTAGGATTTGGACTTAATGGCAAAGGTGCGCAGCTTTTAAAAGCAGAGATGACGTTCAGTTTCATCAACTAGTGCACTTTTAAGTTGAACAGATGACAAACAGAAGTGGAACTTAAAACTCTTCTTCTTAAAATAATTCTTTCTTCGTGCCATTGAAGTGTTGAGTGTGTGTGTCTGGGGTAAGGTGAAAATTTGAGCGTGAAACATTATAAGAATTTTAAATTTTTTTTTTTTTTAACTAAATAATAATAATAAATTAAACTGTAAAATATAAGGTCGTCCCTATTCACTCTCTCCCTCTCGTATCATCTCGGCATAAAATGTACTCAAGTTCCTGAACTTAATAAAATCTATCATCTGAACCCCTACATTCCAAACATCTCAAATGAGGCCCTATGCTCTCAACATTGTTACAATATTGTAAGCACAGAGGCGTTAAAATTTTAAATCGTGAGAGCGAGCATGCGTATATGTTAGAAATTTCATATTAAAAAGTAACGAAAAAGTAAATAATTTATAAGTAAAAGGGAATTTATAATTTTAATATTTTAAATTTTTTTATTAAAATATAATATTAAATCATGAATCTATCGTCAACTTAAACTCTACTCGTGAATTCATGTCTTAAATAATAATAATAATAATAATAATAAATTATACTCGTCATGAGCGAAGAGGTGCGAAAGAAATTCCGGGTCGAGTAGTTTATAAAATAAAAACAAAAAATTCATAAATTCTGTTTTTTTTTTTTTTTTGTCTGTCGATTTTAGACTCGTGTGTATTGTTTTTTTCAACAAGAGACTCAATCGAATATATTGAACTTGTTGAATCGGAGGTAAATCTCATTCGTAAAAGATGGACACTAATTTGATGGGCAGCCATTTTTTTAGGACAACCCAACATAAAACTACAGTTGGTTGACGACGAGCGGACAACAAAAAGAGTGAAGGACAATGGAGATAAAAACAAGTACCACAAAAAGAAGATGCAGAAACATAAGCTAAGAAACAACTGAAAAGCCAATTCAATGTACTAGTTTTGAGTGATACTATCGCAGCAGCCTTGAAACCCTTAACCCTCCCTCGCAAGAATTTATAAAAAAGTTTTTATTTTTTTAATAAGAAAAAAAAAAAGAAAGAAAGAAAGAAAGAAAGAAAGAAAAAAGAAAAGGAAATTGTGTTCCTCTTTTAACTCTTTAAGGCTTCTTCTAAAACCAAAAAGCACAGCTGCAAAATAAGATTCTTCGAATGCGGCAGTGGCCTTTATTTTCCCCAACTAATCCCTCTGCCACTCTCGGCTTGGACTTCCCGGCAGGTGGCAACAACTCCTCGACGACTTGACCCCATGCGGTGGGCTCAAGTCCACCTAGACCGGCTGCGCAGCGTACCAGCCGAAGCAAGCCGCCAGCAGAATGGAGCCCTACGGAAACAGACACAACGTCAACGGCCTACCTCCATTTTCTTCCACCCTAAATTCATTTTTTTATTAATAAAGAAAAAAAACAAAAAACAAAAGAACCGGACCGATAGTCTATAATTGTGACAAAAAAAGATTGTGTTGATAGTAAAAACAGTACGCTGGCCCTGCTGTGAAGAGTAGAAAATTGTAATTAATTTACACGATTCTCTCCTTAATAAGTGAAGGAAAAAAAAATGTTTTGAGAAGACTTTTTATAAGCGATCACCGCATTACTTATTGGTAAAAGATTGTAGATTCTTTTTGGGGGCCAATTAGTCACTGTTGACAAGTCAGGAGTCAAAATACCAGTTTAATTTGGCTTCCATTTCCTTGGTTTTGTGCTCCATAAGAACACGGTACTGGCATTTTTCTCTCTCAAAAGACTATTCCATCAAAGCACAACAGCGTCACTTTCCCCACATAACTCACCCAAGGAGAAGAAGTGAACTCAATTTTCTCTCTCTCTCAAACAAACCAGAAAACCAAACATCAGCTCTCGTTCGATTTCGCATCTTTCTCCTATTCACTTCTTCTTCTTCTTCTTCTTCTTCTTGTTGTTATGGGAAATAGAGCTGATATCAGATGATACTTAGAAGTGAAGAAATGGAAGTCGTGGGTAGACTGTTTCTGGTCCTTTTGATGCTCGTGTTTGTGGAATCTAAGTGCCACAGCAGAGACCAAGAACTGGTTTCGAAGGCTTTCGGCTCTGTCAATGGGTTCAATCTTTCTTCTTTCCACCGCTCAAGCTCAAATTGTTCACGCCTTGTCATCACCGAAATAAGGCTTCCATCAAGGAACTTGAGTGGGATCATTTCATGGAAGTATCTCAAGAACATGTCACACTTGGAAGTAATTGATCTCTCCTGCAATTCACTTCAAGGTCATGTTCCAGTTTGGGTCTGGGGAATACAGAGCTTGGCAGAAGTCAATCTGTCCAACAACAGGCTTGGGGGCTCCATTGGGTTCGAACCCACTTTAGGAAATGGCTCCTCTTCGTCGATTACACTGCTCGATCTCTCCGGCAACAGGTTCAGCAACTTGGCCAAGCTCTCTGGTTTTGCAAATTTACAAGTTCTTAATCTCTCGCACAACAAGCTCGGCTCTTTGCCTTCTGGACTCGGCAACTTGACCAAGCTGCAATCCCTTCGCATATCAAGCTGCAAAATTTTTGACAATATAAGACCCATTTCAGGTCTGCATTCGTTGAAGTATTTAGATGTCTCTAATAACCGCATGACAGGCACTTTCCCTTCTGATTTCCCTCCAATAGATGGCCTCAAGTTCTTGAATATTTCAGTCAATAACTTCACAGGACTTCTTGGCAATGACACCATACAGAAATTTGGACAATCGGCCTTCAGTCATGCTGGTAATCTCATTTTCAATAAACCAAAGACTCCAAGCCGCCCCATGAAGAAACCACACGCAAGTGAAGCCCCAAATCACAGCATAGCCATCAAGAAACAACCACCCATTTACAAGCAATCCACAGAAGCCAAATCGAAATTCAAAACCAAATCCAAGTCAAACCACAAGATTCTGGTCGTCTGTGCCTCCTCAACGTCAGCATTTGTCTTTGTATCTATTGCTCTGTGTGCTTTTTGCGTGTATAGAAGGAGAAACACGGCCAGCAGAAACAGGAACAGGTGGGCAATCTCTAAGCCAGTCCAATACCCGTTCAAGATGGAGAAATCGGGGCCGTTCAGCTTCGAGACCGAGTCAGGCACATCATGGGTGGCTGATATTAAAGAGCCAGCATCTGCACCGGTGATCATGTCCTCCAAGCCGCTCATGAACCTGACCTTCAAGGACCTGATCGCAGCCACGTCACACTTCGGCAAAGACTCCCTGCTAGCAGAGGGTAGGCGTGGACCCCTCTACCGAGCTGTCCTCCCGGGTGATCTCCACGTGGCAGTCAAGGTGCTGGAGAGTGCTAGAGACGTCGATCATCGTGAAGTAGTGGCAAAGCTCGAAGAACTGTCCCGGCTTAAACACCCAAACCTCTTACCTCTCTGTGGCTACTGCATTGCAGGTATAATTGAGTCCTACGGCTGTTGTTGTGTTGTCCAAAGAACAGTTTTTTCTTTTTTTTCCCCTCAAAACTTCGATTAAATGGACACAAAATCAGTAAATTTAAATGAACCATGTATATATATATTTCTTTTCTTTTCTTTTTTTAAGATTTATTTGGGTGGACTATTGATTGCAGCTCACGGGGGTCGAATTAAATTCGGGGGCATCTGGCGTCGTACTAAGTAGATGGATGTATTTAATAAGGGTCTGAAGCTGGTCACCTAATTGTTTATGTAAAACAGTAGGGGGCTATAATTACCACTGTTTTTGGGTATGCGTGATATTTTGAATTCAGTAAGGTCATGCAAGTTTTTTTTTTTTTTTTTAATTTAAAAAAAAAGAGAGAGAGAGAGAGGCTTGTGTGTGTGCCATCTGCATCTGGGGTTTGACATTGCAGATTGTCGCCCATTAATGTTGGTTACTTCTTCCAACAAAAAAAAACTAAAAAAAAAAAAAAAACTACTATAAGAAAAAAGAGAGAGAGAGAGAGAGAGAGAGAGGGCTTGGTTTTCGGTTAAAAGGGTAATTTTGGTATTTACTGATTTTATGGACTAGGTAAAGAAAAGCTGCTGTTGTACGAGTTCATGTCCAACGGAGATCTCCGCCGTTGGCTACACGAGCTGCCGGCTTTGGAACCCAACGTGGAGGACTGGAGCACCGACACGTGGGAGCACCAGGTTGTTAATGGGTCCCACGTCCACTCCCCGGAAGACAAAAACAACTGGCTCACCCGCCACCGCATGGCTGTCGGGGTGGCGCGTGGTATCGCCTACCTCCACCATACGGGCTCCGCCCACGGGCATCTCGTCTCCTCCAACATACTGCTCTCGGATTCCCTCGAGCCGCGCGTGGCCGATTTCGGAATCCGAAATATCGGGTCGAGGAAAGGAGGCGCGGGAGGAGACGACGGTGAGCTCCGCGGCGGCTCGGTCGAATTCGACGTGCGTTGTTTTGGGGTGGTGCTAATGGAGATATTGACGGGTAAGCAAGGGAGCGAGGAGATGGTGGGATGGGTGAGGAGGCTGGTGAGGGAAGGACGTGGCATCGACGCGCTTGACCGGAGGCTGAGACTCGGCGGCGACTCAGTGAGCGAAATGGTTGAGTGCCTCCGAGTTGGGTACCTTTGTACCGCTGAGTTGCCGCAGAAGAGGCCCACGATGCAGCAGGTTTTGGGGTTGCTCAAGGACTTCCGCCCGGAATAGTTGACCTGAGCCGAGCCGACAATAACCCCCACCCCCATTTCAAACACGCGACGCCGCGGAACGCGCGAGTAAAAGGACGAGGACGGGACGGGAAATTGGGTAATATTCTAAGTTTAATTTGAGTATTCTGTCTCTCTTTTCAACCATTTTTTATTTTTATTTTTTTTATTTACTTTCAAAAAGAATGAAAAAAAAAAAAAAAGAAATTGGGGAAATTATCTACAAATCCCCACCATGTTTTCCGTATCTAAAAAGCCTCATCTCGATATTTCTGTAACCAAAATTCAATAATAATCTATGTGTTGTGTGTTTCTTGTGTTAACTTGGTATCAATTATAAGAGTGCTCGGGTGAGGAATATTTAAATTTTGGATTATTTAGTTAAAGTAATTATTTTGATGGAATTTTTAAATAGAAAAAAAAAAAGAGAGAGAATTATGGGGGCTTTTTAGGCAACTTTCTCCAAGGATTAAAGAGGAAAAACGAATCCCAAAAGAAAAAGGTAATCATAAATAAATAAATAAATACAAGAAAATGAAAAGAAAAAGAAAATAAGGAGAAACCAAAAAGTGTGGTGTGAGGAATAAGGTGTATATTGAACAAACAGATAAAGCCAGACGATCCCACTTATGGCTTGTCTCTTATTGGATCGAGCTTGTCCCACTTTGCTTCTCTTTCTTTTTTCTTTTTTTTTCTTATTATTATTATTATTATTATTATTGGTCTTTTTTCTAAGGTTTGCTTTATTCCTTTCAATTTTTGTTTCTATGTGTCTTTTCCCATCTTTTGATATTGATTTTCCTTTTCATTTTTGAAAAGTAAAAGAGAGACATCGGTACCCCATGCAGCGTTATTTTTTCCAAGCTAGCTGTTTTGGGCAGTCCTTACATAAAAGCCCAACGGGGAAGCATCATCGAATGAGATGGGACCATTTCTTGCCGTGCGACCATTGCTCTGTTTTTCCCTCTCTCTCTCTCTCTCTCCTTTTTTCTTTTTTTTTTAACAGAAACCAAAAAATAAAAATAAAAAATCATTCTGTGATTGTTGTTAATTCCTTCTGCAAATGGGCTCATCGACTGCATTTATCACGTCTGCTGATTGGTCAAAGCTGTAGCCAATGTACATGGCATGACGAGTCAATATCCAATCATACTCGATTTCAAGACGACGACCAGAAACGAAGTCGGATTGAGATAATTAGACTTCGGTTGTTACTGGAAAATGGCTTGTGAAAAAATGAAAATTTCAGTGAAAATAAATTATTTGTTGTCGTTTAGTTGTAATATTGGAATTTATTGAAAAAAAAAATGTTTTCTTGCGTTTAGTGTATATATATATATATATATATAATTGTAAATTTTTTTTAAGTAATGTAAATGAAAATTTATTTATTTCTTTAAACAATTTAAACAAAGTCTCTGCTGGCAAGTCAGCGTACCAAATCAACTCTTTAAACAGTTAAAAAACCAGATAGAGTGAATTAAATTCTTTGGGTTTAAGCTACAAGTCAAAATTTATTAACATAAGTCAATTCAATTTTATTTGCCAAATCCCATTTAATTATAACACAAAAAAGACATGAATTAAGCTCTGCTAAACAGACACTGCATGCAACCAAAAAAAAAAAATAACATTTCTTTTTGTTTTTTTCTAGCAAGATACCTATGAGATTTTGAACTAGATAATAAGAAAAAAATTATTCATTTATCTTCTAAACTTTCTCACTCTCTCCCAACGTACCAAAGAAATAAATAGGTTGATAAGCCAATTTTACAAACAAATCTTACAAATACATGTGACATCAATGAAGATTCTCGTACCTAAATCAAATATGACATATTGCAATTATCTAAAATAGGCATCTATATAATTTGCTAATAAAATTGCAGTGGCATAAAAATATTTTGTTATAGCACATTGCATTTTTTTTTTCTTTAAGAAAAAAGCACCCCCTCAAAAAAAAAAAAACACCATACTGAAAACTAATACTCCAAAAATTGTATTGGTCCACCGCTTCCCTACTTGATCTGCCATTATGAATTGCCAACTCGAGGGATTCACAAAAGCATGGTGTCCTTCTGTAAACAATTTGAGACTAGAAAACGTCAGAAGCAGAGTGGATCTGGGCCAACCTTGTTTACGTACTTTTCAGCTGATCAATGCACCGCGGAGCGCCTAAGACAAAATATCCCAACCCCAACTGTCCCGGATGTTAACAAATTTATCTTTATTTTTAAAAAGTAATATTTGGGTCTCATTTTTTAAAAGCAATTTTTGAATAAGAGCTAGACTGTTCACATTTTTTACCATAAAATATTAGGGTAAGTCACTAATAGCATGGCAGAGTGACGCAGTAAATGGGTCATAACCATATGGACCGAAAAATCATAAATAGAAGACTAAATAATATTCTACTGTGAGATCAGTATTCGACCAACAATACAATAATTGACCACTTCAACAGATGTTCAGTACTATGATGCTTCTATTGCACGATCTGGTCCCTACATGAAAATGAAATTTTTCATCAATCAAAAACACACATAATGAAATAAAATTCAAATCTTGTCATGTTAAAAACTGAAGACCAGAAATGTACCGTCTCAACCCCATCAAACAGTAGATTAAAAACCTTTCTGTTATTTCCTTAAAAGATTTTCCTAATATTACAGGTCAAAATTGTGGTGTCATCGTTGCAATCTCTCTCAAAAAGCAAACGCAGGTCAACTCACAACCACCGCCGCCACCTCCAGATGAAACCCCACGATTTTTTTCGAAACAATAAAAAAAAAAAAAGGGAAATCGAAAATTTCGAGGATAACAGAGAAAACTGATTAAAACAATTAAAATGCCTTTTAGACGTACCAGGACCAAAAATAGGCTTGGAAATGGAAGGGCAGCGATGCAATTATAGCAGAATAGTAAAAAATGGAGGCATTTTCAGTTGATTTTTGGGCTAAACATTTTTGTTTATTATATCCATCCCTAATAAGAAGTAAATATTTGCCATTAAATCCATGATTATACCATGAATACATATATGGTAACTGAATCATAATAAGAAAACATTACTTATTGTAACTAAATTTTTAGTTATGGGCTTCATAAAATTTTGCTCTAAATAAGGAGAAGCTTTCTCTAAACTTCTCCTTTATATTATTGTAATAATATATAGAATATAAATATAGATAAATTGACAATTTTTTGAAATAGCGTGTTACAAAAGAAAAAAAAAAAACAAAAACATACAAACAAAGAAAAGCTCCAAAATTAAGGATCAGTCCATATGGCATGTAAGAAGCCCAATGATAGGGGCAGGACATAGCTTTTGGGGAATCTAGTCCACAGCTTTATTGGCACTCTTTCTAGTCAAGCCCACCTTAAAATCTAGCCCTCTCTCGTGCTTGCAATCTGCCCCCACCGAAAGCACTTAAAAATAAATAAATAAATAAATAAATATTCCAAGTTATTTTTGCAGCTATTTTTATTTTTATTTTTGGTTTCAGACCATTCCTTAATGGGAAAATAAAGGCAACCCAAGTTATAATTAAATAAGAAGTCCCATCAGCTTGTCTAATTATACCACCAAGCTCAGCATATTAATATAATAGAATAATTTCGTGTAATAAAAAATATCTTAACATTATTTTCAATAATTATGGGTAGGTGCGAATCTATTAGGGGTTGAACTAGTCGAAAGACTGCAGGAAATTTTCAAGTTAAATACTGGCCATTACTATTAGTTTTTATTGTGCATACTTATATTAATGGTAAGTATTCTAAATTTATTATTAGTGTAATGATTCTAGGTCCATTGGTTATATATTTATAGTTGTTGTATGCATAATCACGCTGTTGAATGCATTTTATGACATCGATGATGCCAATTTTGTGTCAAAAAACCTTGTATTCATGTAGGATTTATTAGCCCTTTTTAATTTTTTTTTTGTTGGTTTAATTGTGTACCTAATACCTATGTAAAAACCATATATATTTGGTCCGTCAGCCCACCTTTTTCGTTTCTCTTCCGTCTCGCTCGCATTGACAATAAACAAAAGCAAAAGACTGGCTTACGAGAGCAATTGCTCTACAGATTTTGTGATAGGAGACAAAAATTTGAATCTTATTTCTTTCATCTTTCTTTTCTTTCGTGCTGCAGAAGGATACGGGGTCAACGATAATTGACTCGAGGACGGGATGGTAATTACCTTTGCTGCTCCATACTCGTGCCCGTTACCTACCCTATTATCTTACAATTTGTTGTTTGTCTATTTATCGACAATCTAGATACGTTAGTGAAACATAGGCTTGTGTTTTCAATGCATGGGGACTATGTAGTGGGACTTAGAGTTGACTGTACCAGAGAGAGGGGATGGTTTGATAATATACAAAGGTAGCTATCGACTGAATGTTTTGACGAATGGAGTAGAGAGAGAGAGAGAGAGGATGCTGATTGGGTCTTGTGATATTCACCAAGAGAGAAGGTTTGCGTAATTGATACTGCATATCTAAGCAGCTGGATTGAGAGAGCAGATTGTTAGAATATCAGGTATAAATGTGTAAATTATATAATTCTAAAAATTTTACATCGAAAAGAAAATAAATAATTAAGTAATATATAAATAAGAATAAATGATAAATTTAATATTTTAAAAATTTAAATTAAAATAATATCAAATTTATAAATTTAAACTCTTTTATTTTTTTAATAAATTTTATCAAATATAATAATTTGATAAAAAACGAGAGAGAATATAGTTAATACATATGTCTTATAACTATTATCTTTTTAAAAAATAAAAACAAATTATATGCACTAAAAGTAAAAATTTAAGTTGAGTGATAAAATATAATTTTAAAATAAAAATAAAATTACATATACTCCTAAGTATGACTCTTTAAGATTTGACAAATACATATTTCGGATCAAGTATAGTAAAATTAGTTTGCAAGTGGGTTTGATATGTTTAAAGAGAGTAAAGGAGATTATTAGGATTTTAAGTGTCAATTACGTAATTAAAAAAAGTTCACATTAGAAAGAAAATATAAGAGTAAATAATATATAAAAGAGAATAATTTATAAATTTAATATTTTAAAATTTTAAATTGAAATTTAATGTCAAATTAATGAGTTTGTTACTTATTTGGATCTTATTCAAATTTCTCATTAGTTGGACTCTCCCGCTTTCCCAACATGAACCCTTGGTTATCTTTATTGTAATTTTTGGTATTGTTTAATTTTACTTGATATTTATGGGAGAAAGAGAGAAAAAGGTTGGCAAATTGTGAGTGTCCAATTCTCTTGTGATCAAGCGTATCAATGTGCACTTTCAACCTAAGGTGCTTCAGGTTCTTCGTTTCCCGGCAGTCAACTATTTCTTACCATTCTTTTCATTTTTTTGGATTTCTATAATAATTTGAATTTTTTATTTTTTTATTTTTTCTTGAATGATTGCAAGAAGGGAAATTTATTGAGGAGCTTTATGGGATAGATGGTATGTATAACTCTTGTTTGTGCCAACTCTCTCAGTCTCTGCATTTGCCTTTTTTTTCTTGTTCCTTTTTAGTTTGTAGTTTGTAATTGTTTAGTCATTACATAAGTAAATTGGCCAACTCTCCAATGGAAAAGGGGGATTGAGATTAGTATCACTAGAACTAATCCTTGTGTTTAATTTAAGATGTGTGTGATGCGTAAGTTAATGAACAAAAATGCCATGTTTATGGCTTTTTGTGTAGAATATGACGTAGAATTTTGTCAACAACCTAAAATCATTTTTGGGTTTATTGTTAAAAAAATTATCAATAAAATAATAAAATATTATAATAAAAATAAATTAATACAAAAGATATCATATATGAAGTGTTACATACTATTTTTAAAAATAATTTTTATTCTCATAAACAAATTGTTCTAATATAATAAATTATAACAATTATCTTTTTACGATATAACAAATTTTTTATTAATATGTATTTCAAATAATGAGATAATAAAAAATAACTTAATTTTTTTAATTAATCTAATGGTAAGCTTAAATTATTAAAAAAATAATTTTTTTTATCTTCTTTTAAAAAATAGATGAAAAAATTAATTTATATTAATTATAAATTAATAACTTATAATGTAAAATTATTTTGAATATAAATCGTATTAATAATAAATAATTAGTATTATTATAATTTATCATAATTAATATTATTATAATTCATAATGGTTAATAACAAATATATAATGACTAGTCTAATATTCGTATAATAGTTAGTTTAATAGTGATAAAATAATTAGTTGATTAAATTTAAAAATATGATAATTAGTTTTTGAAAATATATTAATTTACAATTCTCAACTCTTTTTAAAAATTAATTTTATTAGATTAAATAACAAAAATATAATGCATTATTTTTTAATAACTTTTAGGTTATAAATCAAAAATTAAGATATACAAATTTTGATATTCACTTAAAAAATTTTATAAATTATATTTTTTTAATAAATAATAGTAAAGTTGTCTCAATGTCATATCCCTTAAGATTATACTGTTTAATATGATTAGATGCTATTAGGATATGCATATACCTAATTTATTTTTATGAGAATTCTAAAGATCTTAAGATCTTATAAGAGTGGTTTTACTCAATTTTCATATAGTTAATTTTATCAAATTTTTAACACACCACCTATAAGAGTTATAAAATTTATTAAAAGTTTAACTTAATATCAAATTTTGGAATTATTATACTTTCTACACCATAAGAAAAAATTTTATAATTTTAATAATACACATAAAATCAATTAATAACTTTTTATAAACCTATTTCAAGAAATCTTCTATCACATAAGTTAAGTTCCCAATATTCTTGATCATTCTTTATAAGTATTAGTCTCATTCTTCTTGATATAATTTGTACTATCTTGTTACTTAGTATTTTATATAAAGAATCATCACAATTCATCTCCAATCATATAAAATTAAGTAATATCACTCAATTATTTAATTATTTTAAATATTCACATTTTAGATAAATATACTTATTCTCTTTATTATATAACTTACTCTTGATATGAGCAATAGAAACTTGGCTTATAGTGTTGGTTTCACTTGTAATAGCATATCTATTAAAAAAATTATTAACTAATTTATTTCAATATTAGCGATCTCCAAGACTATAAATTCAAAATTTTAGGTAGACAAAGTAATATTTATTTATTTATCATACTTTTAAATCTCTACATCACTTTTAAAAGTGAATATATTTTTTTTGAATTAAAATTTTAATTAACATTAATATAATTTTTTAATACAATGAAAATTCATTATAAAATATAATATAGTTGGTTAAAAGCATACAACTCATGGCTCAAACTAATAACCCTTAAAGGCAATCCAACATATCCCTACCAGTAGTTATAACCTAATACATTACAAATATCAATTAATTTTTATAATTATATATTGCAAATCTAAAATACTTTTGTTTATTTTTCTTAAGCTACATCAATTTTCTATTGATTACATACTATAAGATTAACAAAATAACATGACAATTAAAATTTGCTAACAATTACAAGTGTTAGTTAATTTTCATAATTGTATATTACAAATTCAAAATACTTTTTGTTTATTTTTCTTAAACTACATCAATTTTCTATTGATTACATACTAGAAAATTAACACAATAACATAACAATTAATATTTACTAAAAATTAAAATGATCAAATATGGTGTCTTTTCATATAAATATTACATAGTGTAGGGATTGTCAACAATCAAAGAACATCTCACTAAAATTAGAATTTCGAACAAATCCTTATTGAATTATCACAAATATTTTAATAACTTTTTTTTTGTTATGAAATTAATACTATACAAAGATGTCAAAGTTTACATCTATAGTAAAATAATAGAGTAACATCAAATAATTTAAGAGGAAAGAAAATCAATTTAAAACTATGACTAATTTCTTATATTTTAACATTTAGATATCGTAAAAGACTTGTAATGAAATTTTAATTTACCTTTTTGTAGAACTTGTCATCCTTTAAGAAATATAAAAAGTCTTGTTTTTTAATAAATAAATGACAATACTTAAAATATAAATATATAATAATAGACATAATTTACTTCAAATTGGTTAAGTAAGATTAATTAAATATTTTTTATAGATAATCACTCCATATATAGAATTTTCATAACTTGTGAAATTAATTTTAATATTAAATTTTGAATAAACATATCAAATTTGAGTATACTATTCTTAAGTTTATTTAAAAAAATAATCAATAAAATAATATAATATTGTAATAAAAATAAATTAATAAAAAAATATTATATCTAAAATATACCAAGTATTATCCTTAAAAATGGAATAATTTACATTCTCAAAAACAAATTATCTTAGTATAATAACTTATAATAATTATTTTCCTAAAATATAACAAATTTTTTTATTAATATGCATTTTTATTAATTTATTATTAAAAACATTTTAATCTTTTAATTAACTCAATAATAAACTTAAATTATTAAAAAATATTGTATTTTCTGTTTATTTATCTTCTCTTCTAAAAAGAAAAAAAATATTAATTTATAATAATTACTATTTAATAACTCATAATAAAAAATTATATTAAATATAAATTTTATTGATAATAAATAATTAATATAATTATAATTTATAATAATTAATATTATTGTAATTTATAATAAATAATTTAATAATTATATAATAATTAATTAATCATATTTAACAATATAATAATTAAATGTTAAAAGTTCACTAATTTACAGTAGGTATTGCGGAGCATCTAGTGGCATTATTGTTTTCAAGAAAGTGAACTTCAAGGCCATCTCAGTGTTAGGGTGGGCACTATGATATGCACGTCCAGAACCAACTAGGAATTAACCGTTTTTTATCTCTCTGGGAGCAACTGCTAATTTTTCTTTTCACATGCAAAACTGTGTGAAAAGGGTAAAGGTTGTTTGTAGCTGGTTGTGCATAAGAAGTACATTTAAGCTGCACACATCCTCATCAATACCCCTTTTCTTCAGAATGTTTGTTCTGTGTAATAATGTCTTGTCAGAGAGGTCACTCTTTTTTGTGCTACATTTGGAAGAATCAAAAGAAAAAGGTTTATCTTTTTAAGAAACATACTGATTTATCTTTTTAAGTAAACCTTCACACGCCTTATTGTTGCCAAAGCTTTTACTTGGTATTGCGTAGTTTGTATATTCTAGTTCTCCTTACCTTGTTAGAGCAAACTTGACGATTCCTAATTGCAGTTGCTATCCAAGGGCAAACCCGTTCAGGAATTGTTCAGGTTTTGAACCCTGGCTTCTGAGCTACTTATCAACCATAAGCTATAGTAGATGAGTGCACAATGAGGCTCCTATTGAAGATGTAGATCCATTAGACAAGTTTCTTCCCCTGCCGCCAAGGAAAAAGTGTCCAGGGGAACTTCAAGTAGGTTTATTGACTGCCTTTAACGTCTTTTGTCAATGAGGGTGCTTCATGATTATGTAGTCTTATTTGTTTTAATGTTGGATTCTGTCTTGATTATAAATTATATCCATTCTTCTGAAATCTTCTCTTTCTGTGTCTAAGCAGATTAGTTGCCGCTAAGTCCTTTTCTCTTGCTTTTGTTTTTTTATGTTTTATTTTCCATTTTTTCGTTTTCGGTTTCGGGGTTGGTGCCCCTTTTTTTTTTCCTGTTGGGGGAGGGGGGGAAGGGGGAAGGGGTAAGGTTTAACTTCCTAAGAAGTTGTTCTAAAGTGCTAATTTTCCCGGCTCTTTACCCAACAGGGTTTCCTGCCATCAAAATCTTAGTGACTGTTGCCACTTGGCTAATAAAAGGTATGTCAGTAGAGGCATCTTTCAATTTTTGCTTCAATTGTGAACGTTGGCCAGAAGTTCCAGTATTTTGATCTAAAGGAACTTAACGCAGATTACTGTTCTTCTAGTATTCAGTCTTATGTTGTGTATTGGAACTATATTCATCTGGGGACGAACCTCCCCAAACCACAAAAGGAGGAAGCCTGTCACTTCTTTGCTAGGGTTTGCGGGAAGACAGAGATCTTTGGGGTTCTGGTGTCTGGGACTCATTGTGCTCGTTACTTCTCTGTCAGAATTTGCTGCTGCTTCTCGGGACCAGCCACAGATACATAATGGTCTTTGAGACTTCACCTGCAGCAGTCATCGAAACAAGGCCTAAAATAGAAAGTGATGCTATGGAAAAAAGAAAAAGATGGTGTTTTTCTTTCATTAGATGACATTATTGGGATTTCAATTTCAATGATAGTTGACTGTAATTCTAAGGGAGAAATAGGGAAAATAAATATATAAACAAAGCTGCTTGCCTTCTCTAGTGCCTTTTACATATAGTCTAGGTGCTTGGTCTGTCTTTTCAAAACTCTGAATTAGTATTGGTTGAACTTACAAGATTTTAAATAGAGGCTCGACAGGCTAATTTTTCTTGATATATATACATCTGGCTTCTGTTGCTTGAGCCTCCCATTGTGGCTAGACGTAATTCTTGGAAATGACCTTTTGCATGTTTTTCAAGCAGAGGCTGACATGAGACCTGAAAGGGGAAGGAGCAGGAGTTAAAAAAAGAGTTCAAAGGTTGAATTTGTATCAGGAGGAACTCAGCCTGGAATTGTTATGTCCCCCTCAGAATTTAGCATGCTTATTCCAGGGCTGTTAATTATCTTTTGAGACCTTAACAACTGACTGTATATAGAATATAACTAATATTCTGAGTTTTAGTCATTTTTCTTCCACTCAGTTGTTCCTCATAGTGGATTACAGTCTGCACAACCTGCACCTGATGCTGCTCGTCGGGATGGCAAGCAAAACAAGAACTCAAAATGGCACGAGATTATTATCTCGGCTTGTATCATATATATTTGCTGCTAAATGTATCACCGTAACGATGAACTGCCACCTTTTTCTGGTTGTTCTGAGGTGGATGGTGACCGTTGGGCAGAATTCTTTAGCTTCAGTGACAAATCAAAGAGCACTTTTATCAGCTGCTGACGCCGGATACTCAACATTTGTGTAAGTTCTACGAAGTCCTCCAATAGTTCATTCCTGCTCATCTTTTGAATCTTCACCTCTTATGGCTGCCAGTATCTTCATGCTTGCCTATTCTTGTCTGGCTGCCAAGTAGTGCGACGAGAGAGATTTCTCCTCTTTTTGAGGGGATACCTTAGCAGTGAAATTCACAGAGAAAACCTCTCCCTAAGTTGGACCAATAGAAGGATAGATGAAGAGCTGCAAGTTTTGAGTTTTCCACTGACATTGACACTAAAAGAAAAACATACGGGAGTATTTGCTTTCCCTTTCTTTGATCTACATTATGGTCTTTATTTTGACCCTTTTTGAAGCATATGTCCTGTGAGGCGACAATAGATATTTATTTGTTGAGACTTTCCGGGGTCCAAAAAATCTTGGTGCAATGTCATTGGATTCACTTAAATGTTAATACGAAATCTCGTTACAGATCTAAATAGGTTATCAACAATTTTCAACTTTCAGTGATAAAATGTTGAAGGTACCCTGTATTATTAAGAATTTCTGCAAAAGGTTCGTGGTCATAAACAATGATTCATTGTGATAAATTTTCACACGATGGCAGGCAGCAGAAACGGCTAGAGGCAGAAGAGCAAAGATTCCGTGAAACTTTCACAATTTTGACAGAAAAACCCGTGCAAACCAGAATGAACCCGACCATCCGTTGACCCAACAACCCGGTGAGCCGGACGGTTAGTGTCCGGATCCGAAATCAATATGATTTCAGGACCTAGAAATATTGGGTCAGATTTTTCGAGGAACAACCTTGTTCCAGCCCGTTAAGCTTAAACATGGGCCATGGTAAGGTAAAAAGGATGGGGAGGTGTGTTGAATTTTTGTGCCAGCGTGTGGGATAATTTATCCTACATTGCGAGCATGCTCAACAAGGAAGGTCTTCGCTACAAGTATTTAGAAGCCCTCCCTTTCCTTTAGTTCGCTTAGGTTTTGATGTGTTAGCTTAGATAAATATATGTTTCAATACACATATTTTATTAAATTTGATATAAGTAAAGCTGATAAATACTAAACCGTTGGGTTCAAGCATTGACTCATGGCTGGACTGGACTGGACTGGCGAGCCAACAACCTGATCTCTTGTGCTGGTTAAGAGCCTAGTGGGGTTTAAAAGCTATGCCCGAAAGTAAGTTGGGTAGAAGATCTTAGGCCCCCCACCCCCCATTTTGATTTTTGGCAGAAGATAAATATGCAGCAACAAGTCCAAGATGGGTAAAATTGTTGAGGGGGGACATGTTTTGCTTATGTCCACTCAAGTAATTTTCCGTGAGTGAAGATCAGTGGTTAACTGTATCTCATGGCTAATTTTGTTGTGCCGGACCTGAAGTGCAATGTAATGCGGCTTACAACGAGTTCATTGTTGGGGCTGTGCGATGTGTTATCGTTGATGATGAGATTCATTCCTTTTCTCCTCTACCGATTGTTGTCAGGAACAGTAGGTGATCTATAGAAAAATGGGAGTAATTCTAGACGGCAGTGTATCCCACGGACACAGCAGGCTAGATCCGACGAGGCATGTTCAGCTTTTTTGTAACCTCAGATATGCTTTTCGATCATTCACACCCATACTTTGCGAGTTGTGTTGAAAAAAGATACTGGGGTATTTGCTTTACCCCATAAAATTTTTGGTTCTCACTAAGAAGATTGGCCATGGAAGAAATTCGATGGACTCGAGCATTTGACAGCAAGCAAGTGATGTGGACGTACACAAAAAAAAAAAAAAAAAAAAGAAAAAGGAGGACTTAGAATAATTAGAATTATTGATTGCACAAAAATAAAATAATAGACGAGTAATTCAACGATTGTAATTGTATTTTTTTTTTTGTCGTGATTGGGTTACATTTGCGTCGAAAGCTAACCCCACCTAACATTTTTCTAACAATTTAACAGATACACTCGTCACCGATCCCTGTTTTTCAAGTCAAAATAACCTTTTCTGGTGCAACTCCCAAGTTCTCGGCCGAAAGGGATACCTTTGTGGAATGATTCGAAAGTCAAGCATGGGGCCATTGTGTCATCGCCAACCGGCACAGCGTTTCTCCTGCATGGCATCTTTGAAATAATTAGTCATTATACGTTAGCCTTTGGTCTCTTATTCCAATTTGCTTTTCCATTTACCTTTTTTGTGTTTTCTTCTTGTACCATCCCAAGACCTATTATTCAAATTTTAGGATTTACAATAATGAACAATGTTCCTATATCTTATGAACTTCTTTTTATCATCAGTTCACAAAAGGTGGGGAGGGGGGGAATTGAACGAGAGTTCTAACTTCCTCCCAATCTACACTTAGGCAAAATAGTTATTTGCTTCCACCCACTTATTTTCAGGGAAATTGAGTCTCTAAACTATGTTATATGTGGTATATAATCATTATTCGATCAAAAAATTTGTACCCATTACGTTATGGGCCACTTAATTATTATTATTATTACTATTATTATTATTAAACTTTTGGTCTTGTAGTAGGCTTCTCTTTATCTGGATAACATGATCACGAAAGTTGGTTGATTATTACCGAAGATTTGATTTCCATGTTATCTTATACCGACCATGCTCTTCAGATCATGCACTGAATATCCCTCGCGTGCTTTTTCTTCTTGTATTTGGTTCATATTTGAAATTTTAAGTTGTAGGTCACCCTAATAAAAATAAATTTAAATTTTTAAATATATTGCGATCAAACTTTATATTTGTTTACATTAAAATTAAATTTAATGAATGATAATTTTTTTATATAAAAATTAAATAATAATAATAAGAATAAATGACTTTTTATCACCCTTTTTTGACGCAGCAGTCGCCGTACATTTCTTCGCTGTCCGAAAAAGAAATTCATCGTATGTGCTGGAAGGGCTGCACATTTCAACGAGGGTGGCAGCTGCCATGTCTCTGCGAGGAAAGCGAAAAGGCATAAATCGGGGGGGAGGGGGGAGGGCAAGGGGGGGCTCGGATACCTAAGAAGCTTTTGTCGTCTTGTCTCACCATTAGAAATGGAGACGTTGGAGAGCTTCTTTACACTGTTGTTCCCTTCTCACGTTCCGCTGCCCCCTGTCAGCCTCTTCCCAATTCATGTCTTCTTTTCTTTGGGTGTACAGTCACTCTGGTAGTTTGCCACAGCATCACGTACAAAAAGGCAAACCCCCCACCGTGCCCACTTGTTGTTTCGAAAGGAAAAGGAACTTGATACATCATCAGTTTTCTTTTTTTCTTTTTTTTTTTCCCAATTTTTAGTCAAATTGAATTATTATTATTATTATTATTATTATTCATTTTCTTATACTCAATCACCCCTTACTTTCACTTATCGCTTTTTTTTAATATTTTTATATTTAAATTATTCGCGCAAAAATGTAAACCTTATTTAAATGGCAAATAGAACTTTGAAAGAAAAAAAAAAAAAGGTGCTTTTAGAACTTATCTCGCCTTGGTAATCAATTGAAAATAAACAAATGTTGGTTTATGAATCTGATCGACCAACTCATGATGAATTGATCTAATTCAATGAAATATGCATGAAGGGAGTTGGGAGAGAGCTACCACTCACTCCATAGCATATGAGGGAAGTTGCAGCTCCCCACCCGTAAAATATTATTATAAAGACTCTTCCTCTATAAAGAATATATTAAAAACGACAGTCATACTCCATGATCTATAGAGCGTAATCTTAAAAGAAGGAAAATGGGGTCTTATTTCTTAAACTAATTAAAAAAGATTACTCCATTAATCATCGAGACAAAGCTCTTAGGTTGAGGAAATTGGATTCGACTCGCTGTGTTGCTTCATTTTGGCATTGAAAATTTGCTTCCTAGTGTTCTTGTTGGTGATCAATGCCTAGTTTATGCACAAGAGACTCAATTCTATAAAGTAAAAGAAACGAAGATATTAGAATACTCACAACTTCTCAATTCTTTGAAGTTATTTGTATATATATTAACTTTCAAATTAATTATCCTTACTCTTGATGAATAAAATTTGTTGATTGTCCTATTAGAAGAATGTGACAAGCTCTAGCTCAAAAACAAAAACAAAAAAAAAAAAGAGTATATTGCCAAGAAAAACAATGTTAATTCACGAGAATTCTTCTTTCTTATCATGTCACCTTTATCATAAATAAGAAAAGAATGAAGAGAGTATGTGAACCAAAAGTCCTTGTGGAGAGAGAAAAATGTGAAGCAAGAGTCGTGAGAAATTACATGAAGAGAAAAAAATAGCAATAAAGAGCGGAGAGAGAAAGTTTGGGGAGAGAATAAAAGGAGCATTGGAAAGAGAGAAGGCGGAAAGATGGTGGAGAAAAAACGTGAAAAAAGATTGAAAAAAATATATTTAAAAAAAAGAAAAAGAAAAAAAAAGAAAAATATTTTTACAAGATATTTTAGTAATTAATAATTTAAATTTTATTTTTAAAATTTTAAATTTTAATTTAGAAAATATAACATCTATGTAGATATAAAAAAATATTTGTTTAACATTTACTAGATTTTCAATAATAAAGAAAAAGAAATTTATTATTATATAGATATTATAGGAATAAGTTTTATTATTTGACTTTGTCTATGTTAGGAAGAAAAATGTGGCTCTTGTTTCGAAATTTATAGGAATTTTGCTGCTCGAACTTTTGGTGGTTGCTTTATATATATTATAATATATATATATATTTATATATATATTTATTTATTTATTTATTTTTTTTTTATTAAGATTAGCAAATAATGGTGGTAGTGGGTTAACAATCTCTTCTTGTTAATATTCAAATGTTTTTCCGAACGTGGAATAAAGTAGTTTAAATCTATCATTAAATAAAAATTAAAAATTAAAAATTAAAAATTAAAAACTAAAAACATAAAAATGGAACCAACCGCTACTTAGGATTTTAACGACCACAGCACATCCATCGCATAGACGATCATTTTAAATGATTTCTAACTTTTTATCTCGGTCAATTGGATTTTAAAAATCTTCAAATTATCACAATATCAGTAATAATTTGATTTGAATATAAAATGTTGAATCAATTCAAATCAATTTGCTCACACCCCTAATTCTAAGTTACTTTATTCATACATCGAGTTTTGATCTTATACTTTAATAAGTTACTTTGTTATTCGGCATCTCACCTCAAATTTTAATTAATTCAGTTTCTTATGTAGGATATAAATTCAATTTATTATGTTCCGTGACCAAAAATAGGATATTAATGTAAAATAAAAACAAATTGTGATTTAAAAATTAAATTTTTACTCATTATTTTTTTTAACACCAAAATAATGTGAATAATTTATATGATAGTAATTATGTAATTAACAATTATACATGTACAATTAACAATTTTAGAAGTACGATATTATACATAAATCCATCAAATAATGTTTAATTTGTTGGGCGTCAAATTATTGTGTTGATTAATAGATTTGATGATAATTATTATTATAGAACAAATATTTCACGTAAATTTTTAATCTTATAATAACATTAAATTACTCATTTAGCTTCAGTGAACTCAGAGAGAGAGAGAGAGAAGAAAAATAAAGACAATCGATCTCCCCTGGCTCTACAACTTCTCTGCTTCCAAGGTAAACAGTAAATGATCATTCAAATCACTCTATATATATATATATATTCATAAAAATATTTTATAAATTTATAAAAGTATTATATTTATAAATTATAATTAAATAATTTTTTAATATTTAAGTTTAATGTTAATAAAAATAAAATTTAATATTATATAATT